>JARRAA010014042.1:0-11579 GCA_030557295.1 Ecitodaemon sp. MM-2014 | reverse complement strand
CGAGACTTTCGGGACTTTGCCGGTCTTAATTAGACGTATTAATCACTTTTTATTGCTCTTGCTTAAGCACGCGGACGTAGCGGATTTTTTCGCGCCCGCTCGCAAATTCCGGCAATTAGAAGGTGGGGATGGGCGGGCATCGAAATAAATTTCAATCGCGAGCGGGCGGCGCTTCTCGCGGCCTCTTGTAAAATCGAAACCGGCAATTTGCGCTCTTCGCGTGACTTAATAAAGGCCGAGCGGCTGCGATGCACGAATGTAATTATATCGTAATCAGCTTCGCCCCCTCTGGATATTGCCCCATTGTTTGCGGGCGATGTTTGAACGCCGTTGCGGTGCGCTGGAGCGATGCGTTGCACATTTGCACATTTGCGCGTACACACCGCCTCATACNCCGCACGCGGCGGGTCCATCTACAAGACCGGACGCCGGCGTTATGCAACCTTGCCGCTTGCGGTCGGGCCAATTTGAAATGAATTGAATGTTCATGTTGCAAACTATCCCTAACTCAGGAATGCATACAGTGTGTGGTCGGAAGCAAATCATTGACCTAATACCGATTTCATGACGCTATCAAATTGCTGCTGCGTGGGGAGGTGCTTTGATGGTGTGCGCACGTAGGGTAGAGTCGGGCAAGTAGGACAATTCAAATGTTTCTTAAACTATTGGGATGAGTAATGAGTAGTGAGCGTTTGATCGTCCACATCTTTTTGTTTTTTTTTTTTCTAAAATAAATAAAAATATGAAGTGTACCAATTAATTCAAAAGTTAATTTTCTCATTTCAACCCTGTCGTCTTCATTTATTAACATTGGTAACCTAAAACAATGAAAAGGACTTCCAAGCTTGACTCCTCGATAAAACGCTCACTAATTTTTACTCAGCCCAACTGATGGTCCAACTAACACCGCCCTACCCTGTAACTCACTTACCTAAGAGTGCATTTGTTCTTGCCATGATCCTTAGTGTGCTATTTTGTAATTTACCTGAAACAAAACGTCGTTGTTAGTGATGTTTATATTTTTAAGATTCGCAGCTAGTTACAGATATTTTGGGCAAGAGGAAAAAGTCAGAAGTTTGGAAACGTCTGATAGTCTGATGGCAAACATCCGACGAACGCTGGACGTACTCACAGTCGAGGATGCAAATATTTATGCACTCCTGGCGGACGAGTTTAGCTCCCCGGATATTTCATCAAATAGACAAATATCTGTAAACCATGCGCACCTGGATAACTCGGCGCGTCTACACGCTCAGCAAATTTACATACTTGTATCCTGTCGGCCATTCCGCGGGCCGCAGTCGGGGAAATATAATAATCTATTGTTTCGTCCCGTCGAATTTAGTTTTCAACACTACGCGCGCACACGTCGGCCGACTTGAACAACTCCGGCGGTAATATTACGTTTCGACGCGAAATTCGCATGTCGGGTTGCAATTATTTTTTTTTCTCCGAGAATGTTCCGGTCCTTAGGTATTTCAATTCCCGTCTATTAAATTTCCCCTCGAAACGAGTCCCGACCTCCGTCCTCCGTCCTATCGTCCTGTTTGTTTCGCAGCGCGCCGCTTGTTTTTATTAAATTTCCACCCGCCGGCGCCGAACGCTTTGGCGGCCGCACGTGCGGGGCGGCGGGCGCGCGCGAGAAGTAGATTCAAGTGGACGAACGAGTGATGAGAATATTTTATCCGCGCGCGCTCGCTTGATTTACTCCCCCGCTCGGTCGGCACCTAATCCGCGGTAAGTCCGAGCCGAACAAGATTGGATTACTATACGCGCCCGGCGCCTCCGCCGAAGTTGATGAACTTTCTGCCGCGCCAGCCACTCGCCTCCGCCGGCTAGGAAGAAATTTAATAAAAAACCACGCGCGAAACAAAGCCGCGCGTTCGCACAACAAGAAACTGCGCGGAGCGGTGCGGCGCGGCGGGCGGCCGCAGGAGCGGGGACGGAGCGATCATCTTTGATGGTTCATAAACGGGCGTCCTGCGGACGCGCGCAAAAAATGTCGCCGGCGAGCGAAAATGCGAGCTAATGAATAAGGTCCTCGGCGGCGGACGGTTTGTTGCTAGTTCCGCCCTTAACGTGTCGCGCTAAATGGGCGCGAGTTTAGATAATCGTGGGACGGGCAGACAGGACAATAGACTCCCAGCCAAATCCGCGCTTATTAATGATCTCTCTCTCTCGAAGGGAGACTCAGTTGACAAAAACGCGACTGTTTTACAAATCGCCGTGCGAACAAAAACCGCTTTCTAATAATTACATTTGAATAAATTTTGCGTCCTTGTTAGATGGACAACTATTATTTTCGGATCAGATTCTCTCCCTTATAATATTTTGAGATTCGAGCCGTTCAAAAAGCGTCTAAAAATACCCCACAACAGTATCCGATTGATAGCCGATGCCTTTGCCTTCGATATTTTGCCATTTCCGTCATTCCAGCGTTCGTCCTCGCCTCGTCCTGGCGGGCGCCATTCTTTCGATTCGCGCGCCGCGCCGCACTCGACATATTGGTGACGCATCGCAGTGTGAAATTATTTTAGAGGTCTTCCGCTTCGTTTGATATTTCCCTCGCGCTCCTCGGTGCGCGCGTATTGTTGTTTGAAATTCGATGTGCCTGCACTCGCGCCGTAATCCCGCCTCCTGCGGGAGATTATTCTAACGAAGTGCGCGGAATAAATAATAACGAACGGCGACGTCACAAACGCGCGCGCGACCAAATCCAAACGGAAGAATGGATGAAAAGGATGAGAATGAGAATGAAAGACACCTTTGATCGCGCACAAGGAGATTTTTTCGGATAAGGAAAAATATCGGAGAATGGGGGAAGGAGTGTGGGAGTGTTTAAAATTAGATGCGCCGAGCATAAAAGGTAAAAATAAATATCTTCCGTAGATAGTTTAGTTTTAGGCGCGTCCAGTTGCTTTTATGCTCCGCTCACGTTTTATTTAGTCACGCCCACACCTAGTACTAGACATCTTTAAAACTTTCGTTTTCAAAACGCACATTGATGGAATTAGTGCTCCCAGATCATTTGATTTTGTTTTCCAGAAGGAAGAATCGATGAACACCTTTAAACTGTTAGCGATGCAAAGGCGATTTTTTTCTTCGCCCCATTCGTGTTAATGCTCCGCCCATATCATATTTAGCCACGCCCAGTTCTATCAAACCATGTAACTTTAAAATATCTTATTCGAAACACATGTTGGGCGACTCGGGTCACAGATGATTTAATTTCGTTTTCAGGAGAAAGAATCAATAAAAAGGAGAAAAATGGAAATGAAATTGGTAATTTGTTTTTAAGATCCGCCCATATTTTATTCCGCCACGCCCCTTTCTAGCGATCTATCCGTCTTTAAAGCTTTCGCATTCAAAACACATGTTACTTATTCACAGATCATTGATTTCGTTTCGTCCGTTTGATTCCGCATGGGAAACTAATCGATTGCCATATCAATCGCTTGCGGAATATTCCGCCGCGTCCCGAGACGCCATCGCGTATGCAACAAAGATAAGCGAAGTGAAAAACCATGAACGCCGAATCGACAATGCGGTATACAAATTGCCTCAGTTGGCAACCGCGCCGAGTGAATCGTAGGGCTCGATTGCGGCCGCAAATCAACTCGAGACGTGATGGAAAAATATCCATCGGGGCGGAATGAATTCCATCAAATTCGTGCCAGCCATTCGCGCTCAATTTCATCAAGTCTTTATTTATTTGCCCAATTCAATCAATTTATAAAGTTTATGGCAATCGACACGATCTATTATTAAATTTAATTGCACCCGGAATGAAGTGTATATTGGCCGGGCGTGGTCTAGAGTTAATTTTCTAACTTTCTAATTTATTCCTTCACGGCTTTTTGTTTTGACTAAATCTGGGAGACATATTCACAATTTAACCAATTTATTAGTTATATCGAATTCTTCTATTATTAAAGCTAATTGTACTTAGATTGAAGCGAATTGAGGCTGGGCGTGGCCTATCGTTACCTTTCTAAACCTTTCTCAATGTCTTCTGAAAGACTTCGAATTTCTTTGTGTTGATTCAAACGTAGAGAAAGATTCAGAATTTCATTAATTAATTTATATCGACTTTGTGATTGTCTATTATTACTAACTGCACCTAGATTGAACCGATTATTGTGACTGGGCGTGGTCTATCTTTAATTTTCTAAAATTTTCTCAATTTTTCCTCCAAGGCTTCGAATGTTTTGGTTTAAACGTCGAGAAATATTCACAATTCAATTACTTTATTAAGTATATCAATTTTATGATTGTCTGTGATTAAAACTATTTGCACCCATATTGAACCGAATTTGTGACTGGGCGTGGTCTTCAATGTTTTTCTTGAAAACTTCGAGTTTCTTTGTTTTGATTAGAATGTCGCAAAATATTCATGAATATAGGCAGCTATCAGCGAACGCACTTTGCATAATAATTAGCCGCGCCCTTCGACGCACGCCCCTGCCGGGATATCGGGCGGCCCCTCGCGCGCGCGAAGCGAAATCTAGTGCTAAGACGGGAATTAGAGGCTTTATTGGGATTGCGCGACGCACAGGGACCCAAGGTACACATTCCAATATCCTATGACAACAATGCCGGCGCTGACTGAAAGGAATCCGAAGGAATCTCAAGGACTTCCGGCGAAACTCGAGCGGATGTTAAATACGCCTAAATGCTATTGATTTCTTCTCCGTGGGAAACATAAACAGATATAAAAATAAACACGCATGAACGAAATTAACGAAAAGTTCCAGACGCAATCATCCGAAAAGGCAAAAATTTTCGAAACGATTTTTTTTGTAATTCAGCGTAGAAAAATTGAAGTGCTAACGACGCCAAACAAACATGATTCATTTTAATTGAATATTCGGCGGTTGCACGCGCCGGAGATGACATCCGGGCCAGGCTATCGCCAAACACTTGATCGATCATGTCGACGAGGACGTCGTGCAAAAAAATTTGAATTTATGGTCGATCGAATGCCACGCAGCGTCATCGATTACTGAAACCAATCGAGTTTCAACATTGGCAGGAATAGAACGTCAGATAATAATTAATAGTTTAGAACATGGCGTTTTACTCCGCCCTATCGTAAAAATAGGCGGGGCATATTTTTAAAATTGATTTCTAAGTCTCTAACAAAAACTATTGGACTAAAGGTTTCTCCACAAAATGTAAAACGAATCTTGTTTCAAATTTAGAAGTAATCGACATTAGAAAATACCCTTAGAACATGATGTTTTGCCATGCCACCAGAGTAAAAATATGTTGAGCATAATTTTAAAATGGGGTTACAAGTCTCTAACAAAAACTTTTCGATTTTCGAAATGTTTCTCTACAAGAAGTGAAAATATAACACGAAACGTGTTTCGAACTTGGTAGTAAAGAACATCAGAAAATAATCAATAGTTTCTTAAAACTCCATTAGAATATGCTGTTTTGCCCTGCCCCTAACATGTAACTAGGCGGAGCATAATTTTTAAGTTGGGTTTAAGTTTCTTCAAGTGGAGCGAATCGTGTTTAAAAGGAGTAAAGAACATCAGGTAATAATTAATTGTTTCTAAATACAAGGATATGATGTTTTGCCCCATCCGTGGTATAAAAATGGGTGGGGCATAATTTTAAAATTGAGTGAGTGACAAAAAGTGAATAAATGTGAATCGTATTTCATGCTTAGGGGTGAAGGTCATCCGATAATAATTAATAGTTTTAAAAACAGCGTTAGAACATAATGTTTTACCTCGCCCCCGTCATAAAAATGGTTGGGGAATAATATTTAAATCGCGTTGTAAGTCTCTAGCAAAACTTTTTTAATTCTCTAAATGTTTCTTCATAAAAAGTAAAGAAGTGACACGAATTGTATATCAAAATTAGGCAAAGAACAACAAAAAATAATTAATATTTCTTAGCGTAAAAATGGGTGGGGCTTAATTTGAAAATTGCGTTGTAAGTCTCTAGCAAAGCTTTTTCAATTATCTCAAATGTTCCCCCGTAAAGAGTGAAATGAAACATGTTTCAAAATTAGGAGTAAAAAACACCAGAAAATAATCAATAGTTTTTTTAAACAACTTTAGAACATAATGTTTTGACCCGCCTGTAACCTAAAAACTAAGCGGAGCATAATTTTCAGACGGGGTTGTTAGTCTCCAACAAAAACATTTCAATTTTCTAAATGTATGTCCGCAAAAAGTGATTACATTGCTCACAACTTCGAACTTCCTGGTGCAAATTAGCCATAGATCAGATAAATTAGTTTACGACTTAAACTTAGTTTGGTAAATTGAGTGTTTTCCGTATTTAGTGCAGCACTCGGGATTATATAATATTGTCCCGGTGCACCAAAGAAGCGCGCCGCCGCTGAGCTCTGTTTTACTTCCAAATTCGGGAACTAAAGGGGCAGCGGTGAGCGCGCGTGCGCGCGGACGCAGGACAAGAGGCGGCCGACGACGGACAACAGGACATGATAACCCGGCAGTCGCACGGCGCTTTGTCCGCGGCGTTCGCGTGCGGCCTTTAATTTTCGAACCGACGTGCGGCGTGGCGCTGTCCGACTTTGCCGATTGTCCTTGCGCAGTCCCTCCAGTCCGCGCCTGCTTTTGACATGTTAATGCCGCGCGCGCGAATTACAGGACGCAGCGTTATCCTTTTAGACAAACGGAAATTTTAACGACGTTTTCGAGCGCGACAAAGGACGTTTCTTCGAGTCCAGCGCGAGTCAGGCTCGAATTAAAAAATGTATTTCCAGCTCTATAATGTAATTTCAAACAAGTTCTGATTCGCAATGTTTTTATCCTCGTGGTCCTCGGCGAGAATACCTGTCAAAGGGCTGCACGTTATGACTTCAACCTGAACGCCGGCAGCGCCGAACGGTCTTGACTGTTATTAATCTAGTGGAAAACGATCGCATTATGTCTACGCCCGTGCTCATCGTCGCGGCGGCGTCGAAGGCGGCAAGAAACGCATTGTTTGCTCCGCGCGGCACAAAAGCCCGGCGCCTTCGCCGCGCCGAGCGTTATACACATATTACATAAATCACTGCTCAAACGACTTTATAATCTATTTTGCGTCGCGCCGAAAACCGCCCCTCTTTCCTGGCAGGCAATACTCCGCCGATATATGACGGAAAATCACTCTCGAGCTTTAACCCGCCGACCGAAATTTAGATTTAATTTGATTAGCGCTTCAGATCCAAAGACAGCGTAGGACATTTCGCGACGCGTCGATGGGACACTTTTAAAGCGACATTAATCCTCCGAGTGTGCCAATTTTCTCGCCGCCGGAAATTACACACGTACGTGCCAAATGAAGTTTGCCGAAATTTGCATGACTGTTTCGACCGGCGGCCGTTATCCTTCGCGCACATGCGCTGCCCCGCCTCGATGACATTACGGGCGGACGCTGCACGCCGACATAATAACAATGCGAGCGCATCATTATGCAGCGTCGTCGGCGCGGTGGACGCGCCGGGCATCGATGCGCCATGGCAGGAGCCATCCATCCATCACCCCATCCGCGCGCTGCGTTTCGGCCAGCCGGTATGCTAATGAGGCAGGCATGACGTGACCGACATTTCATCTTTGCGCGCCCGGATCATTTAGCCAATAACAATTCCGGAAGAACAGATGCAATGACGACAAAGCGTTTTTGTGCATTTCCACCACGCCCGGCTTAGCTAGACGTTCGTGTTCGAGTTCTTGAAACTGTTGCATTTTTTTTATCTTGACGAACGTCCATGTGTACGTTAATTATGAAGCAATTGCGCTCGTCTGATTGTGACGATATGGCTGGAGGTGCGCCGACGACCAGCTGATATGCGTCGTGTGTCAACCGTGACGTCGGCTAATTAACATTCGATATTCATGCATTTCATACATATTGATCACGAACTGCGTCCCGCCACTCGGAATTGTAATAGGCGCTTGTGTGTACACGATGATTACCAGGAGCAATATTGATGTTTGCGGCGGTACACCCGCTCGAACAAATCGCGTTGGAATTAATAGAAATATCAACGTTTTACACAACCTTCCATTAGTCCCATTACTTCAAGCGTTCAAACATTCGTCGCCGCAACGAACGGTTCAACAAACTATTAAATGGGCGATACGTAAATAAATAATTCAAATAGTTAATAATTGTAAGCACATACCTACTATAGATGTTTAGAGAAATATTTTTTGTATTTGTTTGAGTAATAAGTAATTAGTATTTTATTGTCGATATATTTGTTTTGTTTTCAATAAATCGAGATGAAAAATCCAGTCGTGCGAATTGTTATATTATTGTTTACAATTTTCGTCACTTTAGATAGAGATGAGAATAATTCGGTAAGGAAATGGATTGTATTGGGCTGAGTAATAAGTAATGAGCGTTGGTTTTCTTTATTAAAAATTCAGCTGTTTCTCATCAAATATAACAATCATTATTACTAACGATTTCCTCTCATCGTTCGACCAGTTTTGAGGAAGCTGAGGAGCAAACTTTGGAGGTCTTTTTCATTATTAATGATAAGTGTTAACAAATGATGATAAGGATATTGTAGAGGAGAAAATGAGCTTTCGAATGATATAGTACACTTGTTCAAATTTTGTGCATATCGTGACAAGGCAGGGGTTAAGTTTAAACGCCCATTACTTATTATTCAATGCAATAGTATTTGTATAACGTGTAGCACGTATAATTATTCATGGAAAACTTTTCAGAAATTTACCACAATTGAATTTAAGCATGATAATCTATAGTGGAAGGTCCAATCGTGGTAGAAAAATTCCCTGACAACCTAATTTAGATCATGTTTACTTGAGATATGTAATTACCAAGATGGATAATCGAACATGTCAAACTAGGAGCGATATTTTCGTTCATTTTACGTCCAGATAACATTTGATAACATCACCCATTACCAACATTGCCAGACACTTGTCAGCTGGATAACGCACCACCGGATACTCTTAATGGCCAATAAATCAATTCTTGCAATCATTGAAATACATATGTTGATTGGTTCTTTATGGATGGATTGGTTTATTAATTACACTGAAACGGTGGTCTAAATTAGTGCAACCTTATCTTACCACCTTTATAAAATGCTGCTGTTGCCTTCAATTGTTAATATTCGCAATCTTAAATAATGAAAAGAACCTCCAAGTTTGGAGGTTGTTGTAACATTTGTGAGGAACAGTCGAATTTTTAATAAAGAAAAAATGCTCTGCACTCGACCTAATCCAAACAATTTTCTTCCTGGATTTTCACATTTCTAGTTAGACTGATAAAAAATATGGACGATAATACAACAACTTGCTCCACTGGATTTTTTCATCTCTATTGTTGGCATAATAATGAAATATGTGGACGATACAACGCTCATTACTTATTACTCAAACCAAATCAAGCAAGTCACTAAATGTGTATGTCAAATTAAATACCTTTGTAGTACCCTACTTACTCGTTCTTACAATTTCAATCTGAAAAAGGTTGACATCACATACTTCGGGTCACCGAAATATGGCCAGCCATTGTCTCTTTATATTATTATACACTCAATACTCTAGTATTTGTAAACTACTCGACGTATAATTAATATTATTGGATTTCGCTTAAAAATATTATTGTACACAAGAATAATTAATAACATTTGGATAAAAGGCACAGCGTTGCGACGATGGCGGCGAGCGCTTTCGCTTTTCCGCATAATAGATATTTAATTGAACGCTTCGTAATGAGCGCGCGTCCTTAATGAGAGTCGGGCATTGCTCGGGACATATTAAAAGTCGCAGGGCGACGCGCAAGTCTCGCTGCCGGGGCGGCGTAATTAAGTTTGTTAGAAAAACACTGTTGTGCAACCCAGTCAAGCGTTCTCCGCCTCGGCGCGGAGCAAAGGCAAACATATGTTTTAATCATTCATTATTTTAATAATTCACAGAGAATTTATTACGAAAATGAAATTTCGGCCACGCCCTTTCTACATCATGAATATAGACGCGACCGAATATTACGACGCAGGTAATTATTGTCGTCGTATTTTTTCAGCTGTTTTCGTGGAATTTTCTTACGAAGGGTTAGGCTGCTCGTAGGTGCGAGCATAAATTCCGCGGGAGGTTTAACGCCCGGACAGATCTTCCGCGTTTAAGTCCTATTTGCCTGGGAATCACGACGACGGATCCGAATCTGTCATGCATAAGGGCGGCACATATTTCAGCGTTAGTCTCCTTCGCGCTGCGCCCGGCGCCGCCGCATTCCGGTCGCCGTGCAAGATAAGCAGATAATGCTGGCGATGGACTGGTGCGAAGCAAGTGCAAAACAAACTTCTGCACTGCCGACCTCATGGCCAGCGGGAACTTTGGCTGCCAACCGCAAATCTCATTGAATTCGTTAAAAATCCATAGCGGCGAATTTATTAAAAACTCCCCACATTTGCAGCCAGATATTTTCGTTTTAATAAAATTTTACTCACAATCAGAAATTATTAAATTATTAACCCATTAAACTATCGAAAGCCCGAAAGTTTTAAAACTTTGCCGCGAAGTTTTTAAAACGATTCGGAAAGTTCGCGAGTTTGTCAGAATCGGAGGTGATAGCGAGCGCTTGGTAAAGATTGGGAAAAGTTTGCGTTTAATGAAATGTTGTGCATGCCGAGGGCGCGACCATTTTAAGGACGGCGTCGTGTTGCGTTTTTGGGTGCGCGGACGCCAAAACATTTAGTGGATAATCGTGTTTGGATTATTTATACGCGCCGCTCGCTAAACTTTTAAGAGCATCTGGCGCGGGCGTAATTCCTCAATTTTTCACCGTCCACCGACCGCCCGGCCAAGCGGCTAGCCCTTTGTTCGGCGCCGCTCGTATTTTATGCTAAATTTATATTTCTTTCGTCAGCAGGATCGTTTTTGCGCGCCGAAAGCACGGAAGCACTAGTTTCGCGCGAAATGTTCGCGCGGCAAACTTTCGTTGACAAACGACGAAATTAATTCCTCGAATGCTCAATAGACGTCGGTCGGCGGTACGCGCTCGTTCCTCTCGTTTTCGGCCCCGCCCCCGAGAGAAAATTACTTATTCCGTCGTCGAGTTATTCGCATACTTTATAACGCTAACGGTGCGCTAACACGTTTCCCGGCGTCGCGCATTCTCTCGTTTCTCATTTCGTTTTGTTTCGCGCCGCTCTGACCAAACAAGTCGAACAAAAAAAAAAGGGAAAGAAATTTAACTGTCCTCGCCCGGCCTAGCCCGCCGTTTCGCCTGCGTGCTGCTGCAAGACGTCGCGTCGGAATCCGAGCGTTTCGGGCGTCGCGGGGGTGGGCGCTTCGTGCGCTAAGAATTTAAATTGGTTTGATAAAGAAGTATTTATGTATGGACGGTATTTTTTTTTTCGTGCGCTCCGCCTTGCTTTGTGTCTATTTCGAGAGACGGCGCGCCGCACGCGGCGCAGATAAAAGATAAAAGATGCGAAACGGAAGCGCCAGCTTCCGCCGAAAAGCACGGCGGATAATTTATTTATAACGCGAGGCGTGAAACTAAATGAGCATTTTGAATGTTTTAGAAAGTTTTGCAGGCTTAAATCTTGATTTTTTTCAGGGAATATTGAT
>JARRAA010014040.1:0-10075 GCA_030557295.1 Ecitodaemon sp. MM-2014 | reverse complement strand
TCTGGTGTTTTAGATGGCTCCCACACCCGCCAAGGCCCCAGCGGCCAAGAAGCCCGCGGACAAAGTCAAGTCCGACGCCAAGAAGACGTCGCGCCCCAGAAACTACGATCTGGGCAACGGCATCATGCGCTTCTCGCGCTCGCGCATGTACCACAAGAAGGCGCTGTGGAAGTTCGTCGGCAAGAAGGTCGAGGCGCCCAAGAAGGTGCCCAAGAAGATGTTCGTAGAGAAGACCATCGGCGGTGAGAAGAACGGAGGCAAGCGTCTGGTCGCTGTGAAGAAGCATCGCGCCTTCTATCCCACACAAGACAAGTGAGTCGTCGCTGTTGTTCGTTGATGGTTCGTTGGGTCTGATCGTAAACGATTGTTTTAGGGTCAAGAAGCCCAAGGCGAAGACCCTCTTCAAGAACCACAAGCGCTCGCTGCGCTCGACGCTCACGCCCGGCACCGTCCTCATCCTGCTCGCCGGCGCGCACAAGGGCAAGCGCGTCGTCCTCCTCAAGCAGCTCGAGTCCGGCCTGCTGCTCGTCACCGGGCCGTTCGTCGTCAACGGCTGCCCGCTGCGCCGCATCAGCCAGCGCTACGTGATCGGCACCGCCACCAAGCTGGACATCTCCGGCGTCAAGCTGCCCGAGAGCGTCAACGACGAGTACTTCCGTCGCGAGCGCAAGAGGCGCGCCAAGAAGGAGGACGGCGAGATCTTCGCCGCCAAGAAGGAGGCGTACAAGGCGAGCGAGCAGCGCAAGGCGGACCAGAAGGTCGTCGACAAGGCGATCGGGGACGTCATCCGCAAGCACCCCGAGCGCAAGTTGGTCTTCGGCTACCTGGGATCCATGTGGGGACTGCGATCCTCCCAGTATCCGCACCGCATGAAGTTCTGAAGTGTTTAGACTATTCATTTATAAGAAGACAGAAAACATTGGCGAATGAACCGCGTTGGCGGTTTATTAAGGAATTATGGATTAGTTGTTTAATAAATCGCGCGATTGTTTGTTCATCCGTTTGTTTTGACGTATGATTGTTGTTCTCCCTGATTTGTAATCACGTTGCTTTGTTTTTTGAGTTTGTGTGTTTCAGGTGAGCATGGAGAGCAAGTTAGAAGGTGAGTTTTGTTGTTTTCTTCCCTTGTGAGTGTTTATTTCATTCATGTGATGAGTAAACTTAGGACACCTTACGATTGACCATGATAGCAACTTGTTTAAATACTGAAGTTAATGTTTATATGAAATCCTTGGCCAGATTGTAAATAATTTGCTAATTTCGCGTTATTTTTGTAGGCTTCGGCAGTGTTGCATGGATTGTTGAAGATTCTTCTTTTGAAAAAGGTAAATTGTTAGTGTCATTGTTATTTATAAGCCTCTTTGTAATTAATATTCAATAATTTGTGATATGATGAGTAAACTTAGGACACCTTACGATTGACCATGATAGCAACTTGTTTAAATACTGAAGTTAATGTTTATATGAAATCCTTGGTCAGATTGTAAATAATTTGCTAATTTCGTGTTATTTTTGTAGGTTTCGTCGGTGTTGCATGGATTGTTGAAGATTCTTCTCCTGAAAAAGGTAAATTGTTAGTTTCATTGTTATTTATAAGCCTCTTTGTAATCAATTTCCAATAATTTGTGATATGATGAGTAAACTTAGGACACCTTACGATTGACCATGATAGCAACTAGTTAACTAACTGAAATTATTGTTTGCTTAAAAATTATTAATGAAAGTGAGAATATTCTGCTAACTTTGTGTCATTTTTGCAGATATTGTCCATGGTACTTGGTGTGTTGAAGATTCTTCCCCTGGAAAAGGTAATTGTTTAGTTTCATTGTTATTTATAAGTCTTTGTAATTAATATTCAATAATTTGTAATATGATGAGTAAACTTAGGACACCTTACGATTAACCATGATAGCAACTAGTTTAATAACTGAATTGATTGTTTTCTTGAAGATGAATAATGAAAGAGAACATTCTGCTAACTATGTGCTGTTTTTGCAGGTTTTATCAGCCCCAAATGAATGATGGATGATTCTTCTCTTAAAAAGGTGAATTATTTATAAGTCTCTTAATTTCCATTAATTTGTGATATGATGAGTAAACTTAGGACACCTTACGATTGACCATGATAGCAACTAGTTAAATTACTGAAGTTATCATTTTCTTAAAAATTTATCATGAAAGTGAGTATTATCTGATAACTTTGTTCTATTTTTTGCAGGTTTTTATCAGTGCCACGTGAATGATTGAAGTTTCTTCTCTTGAAAAAGGTAAATGGTTAGTTTCATTGTTATTTATAAGCCTCTTTGTAATTAGTTTCCAATAATTTGTGATATGATGAGTAAACTTAGGACACCTTACGATTGAAAATGATAGCAACTAGTTAACTTACTGAAATCAATGAATCCTTCAAAATTATTAATGAAAGTGAGAATATTCTGCTAACTTTGTGTCATTTTTGCAGATATTGTCCATGGTACTTGGTGTGTTGAAGATTCTTCCCTTGGAAAAGGTAATTAGTTAGTTTCATTGTTATTTATAAGTCTTTGTAATTAATATTCAATGATTTGTGATATGATGAGTAAACTTAGGACACCTTACGATTAACCATGATAGCAACTAGTTAACTAACTGAAATTATCGTTTGCTTAAAAATTATTAATGAAAGTGAGAACATTCTGATAACTTTGTGTTGTTTTTGCAGATTTTTATCCATGCTACTTGGGTTGTGACAGATTCTTCTCTTAAAAGGTAAATTCTTAGTTTCATTCTTATGTATGAGTCCCCTATTTTCTATTAATTTGTGATATGATGAGTAAACTTAGGACACCTTACGATCAACCATGATAGCAACTAGTTTATCACTGAAAATAACAATATCTTCTTATATATCTGTAATCAATTATTACATTCGCTAATACCACTGTTTGATTTACAGATTTATCCATTATATCCAGAAGTGTAAATGGAAGAGGAAACAGTTACGTGATTTAGTCTTTTTTAGGTGAGTCATTTAAAATTGGTAGCAATTTTTTTTAATTAAAAGTTAAATGATGAGTAAACTTAGGACACCTTACGATTGACCATGATATGAACAAAGTTAAATAAACACTGATACACTTTTATTATTGTTACAATTATTAGCTTTCATTTGCAATACTAACTGAATGTTTTGTTTGTTTCACAGGTTTTCCTGGGTGAGTGCCACAGTTTTATTTTAAAATGACAGTTTTTCAGACTAATTTTATATTTATATTTAGCAAAGAAACTTTGGTAGTGTTTGAATTATTGGGCAATTACCAGTTTCGTCCTATTCACGGAATAAGAACAAAGCCTTACCTTTTACTTTCAACATTTCCAAATGATTATTACAATAAATGCAAATTCAAACAATAAACAGAAGAATTCATTCACTGATAATGAAGTCATTGTATATTGGTAGCGTTAATTGCAATGAACAAATAACAAACAACGCCAACGTCATCTTATACAAATAATAGTCCTTCGCCGTCCTTATACATTTATTTTTCACAATTATTTCTATAATTCAATAATTCTGGTTAATGACCGCCATTGTACCGCCGACATTCATAACAATTTCTTCCTGGAAATCCAGCTTCCTCGTCTCCACCGTCGCCCGATCCTTGCATTCCTTTACATCGCTCTCCGGGCACTTTGCGAGATGCTTTTCGACTATGGCCACGTTGGGCGGAACGTCAACCGAGACGATTTTCGTATGGAGAGCCTCCAACGGATAATGATGGTGTATCATCAACATGGTCTTGGTATTGTACAAACATTTCTGACTGACTGTCCCGTTCTTCTTCGGTCTCAACGTTTGCAAACTCCTCAGGAAGGGCAAATGCACCTTTCTTGCCAAACCCTTTTCGATCGCTCCGAGCGCGTCTTCCTTCAGATACGGCCAGCGCTGCATGGCGATGGCGTCCGCATCAAGGGGCACATCCTGGAGCATCTCTTGCAGGCTCGCGGCCTTCCTCGTCACGGGTATCTCGCTCAGCTCCAAGGGTATGACGAACTCGAACTTGTACAAGTTCCTCAGGAGGCACTCGTTGTAAGCAAGCACGTCCAGCTGCGAGCTGAACCTCTCTGTTTGCCGGAAGAGGGATTGCAAGTAGGGGGTGTTGGGACTGGTGTCGGGGAGGTACACCTTGGTCTGCGTCAAATACCCCTGCTTGGAATAGTGATCCAACGCTTCCTGCATCGCTTCGTGCACGTTGTAGACGGCGATGTAGACGTGCTCGACGCCCATCAGGAACAGCCACTCGACCCATTCCACCAGCGCGACGGACTTGTCCTCCACCTCGGTCACGCCGGCGACGCAGGCGCAGATCCTCGGGTAGCCCAGGTCCCTCCCCTGGTCGAACGCGTATGTCTCGTAGGAGACTTTCAGCAGATTCGTGGCAGTGTCGCAGGCCTTCCCAACCAGGGACACCGCCTGCGGTACCTTCTCGTAACCATCCGGTAGGACGCATGTCAGCATGTAGGGGTGATACTTTCCCTTCGCGGGCTTCCCCCAGTAGTCCCTCCAGAGATAATCCGCGGCGAAGACCTGAGTCAGAATGGGTTTCTCCGACTCCTCGCTCCATATCTGACAGTGGGTCTGAGGAAACGCCAGCTGCTCGTCGGCGCCTTCGTTGATCTGCACCACTCCGAGGATCCGCACGACGGATCCCAAGGGATTCGCCTCTCTCTTGTCCAGATGCGCGGAGAGGAGTTGTAAGTTGGCCGTCGGAAGCGCCAGCAGCTGCCAGTTGATGTTCGCGAACCGCACGTCGAGGAGATCGGGTATCGGCGCGCACGTTTCGTTGAATCGCAGCGTCTTTCCCAGCTTCTTCACCTGGGTGTACCAGAAATATCCCGGGAGGTTGACCTGCTCCGAGTCGATTCGTTCGAAGACGCTCTCTTCGTCGAGCTGCGATTGTTGGTACCTTTGCTGGGGTTGTTTGTCGAACGCGAAGACGTTGACCAGGTGGGCCTTGAACTTGTAGCCGCGATGATACGAAAGTTCGAGCAGAATCAGGACGAGGCACAAGGCGGTAATTGTGATTATGAGGATTTTTTGCTTTGGACGTACATGCAGCCGCGCCATGACTGAACGTGACAGTTATCAACGGCGCGGCGTTGATTCTTATCACTATATCAACAACTGGGATGTACAAACTCGTAATTCAAGTTTATCATGCTCGTTCAGTCATTCGCGCAGTGATCGATAACTCATTTCGGGTTTAGTTGTGAATAGTTAGAAAACATGTATTTTTCACTTCTCCGTCGAAAAACGTTGATTTTTGGTTTGTGTGCCATCTTCTCCTTGTGTTGTTTAACGTACTTAATTGGCAAAAAGGACAATCTTCACATAAAAATCTTGCAAGAGAAAAGTGACGAGGAAGAAATCGACGACTTGGCAATCAAGAGACCCAACCTGCCCGTCCAATTCTGGTACAAACGCTTGCAGTTCCAATTACGATTGAACGATACATGCGCCCTGTTCCCTAACATACTGATGGTACATCATGTGCACGAACTTTGGCAAATGTTGGAGTCAAGTCAGGGCAATATTAAAATGCTTGGCGCTTATCTAGACGATCGAACTGGGATACACACTGTGAGGGTGTTAGCAATGATTGATAAGCAAGCTCCAGTACAGATGACCGCCTGGTGTCAGCTGTGGTTCCATGATAGCAGGCAGCCGTCGATCGTGCCCGTCGAGGAATACTTCTATTTGTGGCATGAAAGATGGGGACAGAAGAAGGACGGAGAATACCAGGCATATCTGTTGTCGTGCCGGCTACCCTCCGACTTGAGCTATGGCGTACCGTCGAGCGTCTCCCTGGTAGAAAACTATTGCGATAATGCCACCAACAGTCTCAAGGTGATCTATCAGAAACCCGGGAAGAAGAAAGGTTTCGCCGTGTGCACGAAAGGGGACAATTTCAAGAAAGACATGACTGTCAGATTCGTCGAATGGATCGAGCTCCTCGTGCTCCTCGGCGTCGAGAAGATCTACGCGTTCGACATCTTCGTGAATCCGCGCATACAGAAACTGTACGACTATTACGCCGCCAAAGGATACGTCCACGTCACGCCTATGAAGATTCCTGACTTGGAAGTGAACGAACCGTTCTTTCAGCACATGCGCGTGGAGCACGATAAGATCCGACACACTCAAGTTATTACGCTGAACTATTGCTACTTGCAGCACATGTACGAGTACGAGTACATCATCGTGGCGGACACTGACGAAGTTATTATGCCCAAAGGAGGTCTCACTTCCTACAGGGAGCTGGTCAACAAGGTTGCGGCGAAGGCGGCCGAAGAAAACAAAACGGTGGGATCGTTTGAAGCCAGGAACAGTTACTTCTTTGACAATTTCACGCTGCGCAACGTCAGAAGGACTCTTTCTGAGGGAGCCGTCGATGGGATCGATTCTGTTCTATCGAAGCTTCACATTCCCGATTTTATGCACATGTCGCAACACTTGTTCAGATCAACGAATATCTCCAGATCAGGATCATACGGCAAATCCATCCATTCGACGGAAAGCGTGGTCGCTGTTCACAATCATTTTCATTTCAAAGTCCTCGATCCGCAGTACGTCAGCTATGCGATTCCTCTGGAAGATGGCTTCATGCATCATTACCGAAGTGGGTGTCAGAGCGAATTGAAATCCGTCTGTTACGAGTACTATCAGCAGTCGTTCGTTTTCGAAGATTCCATCCTGACATTTTACGAGGAGCTGAAGACGAATGTATTACGGGCATTAAATGACCTTGGATATCTTCAATAAATTATTTTACGAACAATTAGTCACTTCTTTGACCTACTAAAAGTGCGAACACAAATTACTTGTAATAGAAATACTTCGTCAGGGTTTTAGCTGACGCCAAGTTGCTAATCGTGCAGTATTTATTTAACTTCTCTTACTTTGATTAATTAAACCAGTTGCTTGCGATTAAGTGTGTCGAACACAATGTTCCTGTCCCGAAAACATCAAATTCTGCTTTCGTGCATTGCCATTTTGTGTTTGACTTGCTACAACTTTACGTCTTTGATCACGCTGCAACTCTGTAAGAACTACAGCCACGTGAAGACCTGGGAGGGAAGAAGCGACAGAGAAGAAATTAACTCCTTGGCGCAGAAGAGGCCTAATCTGCCCGTGGAGTTCTGGTACGGTCACAGACAGTTCAATTTGCGAGAAAACGACTCGTGCGCTTTGTTCCCTGACATACTGAAGGTGCACCATGTCCACGAACATTGGCAAATATTGGAAACTAGCCAAGGCAACGTTAAAATGTTTGGTGCTTATCTAGACGATCGGACCAAGCAGAATACAGTGCGAATACTGACGATGATTAATAAGCGATCGCCTCTGAACATGACCACCTGGTGTCAGCTCTGGTTTCACGACAGGAAGCAACCGAAGATCGTGCCTGTTGAGGAGTATTTCTTCCTGTGGCACGAGTATTGGTACCAGAAGAAAGACGGTGAATACCAGCCGTATCTGTTGTCATGTCAGTACCCTTCTGATTTTAGTTACGGTGTACCTTCGAGTGTGTCCCTGGTGGAGAAGTACTGCGATAACGCCACCAACAGTCTCAAGGTGAACTATCAAAAGCCGGAGAAGAAGAAAGGTTTCGCCGTGTGCACGAGAGGAAACAATTTCAAAACCGATATGACCGTCAGATTCGTCGAATGGATCGAACTGCTGGTGCTCCTCGGCGTCGAGAAGATTTACACGTTCGACATCTTCGTGAATCCTCACATACAGAAACTGTACGACTATTACACCGCCAAGGGATACCTGGACGTCACACCTTTGATGCTCCCAGAGGTGGAAATGAACGACCCGTACCTCCAGCACATTTTCCTCGAACACGACGCTAACATGATGACGGAGGTCGTTCCAATCAATCACTGCTTCTTGCAACACATGAACGAGTATGAGTATATCATGGTCACGGATACCGACGAAGTCATCATGCCGAAGGGTAATCAGAGTTCGTTTAGAAACCTGATGAACAAAGTCAAGGATAAGGCGAAGAGAGAAAAGAAGACGCCAGGATCATTCGTTGCTAGAAACAGTTACTTCTTCAATAACTCGACACTCGATAACGTCAGGAAGACTTTCTCAGTGGATGATTTTGAAGGCATTGAATCATCTATCATTGGTTTGGAGATTCCCGAGTACATGCACATGACGCAGAGGTTGTTCAGATCAACGAACTTCTCCAAGCCGGGACATTATGTCAAATCTATCCATTCGACGGATGCCGTGGTCGCTGTACACAATCACTATCGTTTGAAGGTGCTTGATTCGAAGTACACCAACTATGATCTTGACCTTGAGGATGCTTACATGCATCACTATAGGGATGGATGTCAGAAGGAATTGAAATCTGTTTGTTATAAAGATTATCAGACGTCGTTTGTATTGGACGATACAATTTTACAGTTTTATGAGACGCTGAAGACGAATGTAATAGAAGCTTTGGACGATCTTGGCTATTTTGAATAATTTTGAATAATCAGTAAATAAATGTTTATATTTGGGTATAACCTTTTAATTTTTATCTCTGCATACACCTCTTATCATAATATAATGTTTACTCATCTGATGTTTCATCTGATGAGTCCCACAATCAGTACCTCGTCATCATCGCAGTGCACAGTATGTTTTTAACGTTGCGCGCCAGCAAAAGGTTGCTTTTAGTTCTAATTGGTACCCTGATTGTGACTTGGTACAACCTAAATTATTTGTTGAATCTCTCCGTGTGGAAGGACTACAAACATGTGAGGACCTGGCAAGACACAAGTGAATCAGAGCAGATCAACTTTTTGGCGCAGAAGAGATCCAATCTGCCAGTCAAGTTCTGGTACAGTCATAGACAGTTCAATATGAGAGTGAATGACTCGTGCGCTTTGTTCCCTGACATAATGAAGGTGCACCATGTCCACGAACATTGGCAAATGTTGGAATCAAGTCAGGGCAATGTCAAAATACTCGGCGCTTATCTAGACGATCGGACTGGAATGAATACCGTGAGGGTGCTAACGATGATCGATAAACAAGATCCGGTACAGATGACCACCTGGTGTCAGATGTGGTTCCGAGACAGACGACTGCCGGTGATTGTGCCCGTCGAGGAGTATTTCTACTTATGGCATGCGGATTGGTACCAGAAGAATGAAGGAGAATACCAGCCGTATCTGTTGTCCTGTCAGTTGCCGCCTGATTTGAGTTATGCGGTACCTTCAAGTGTCTCCCTGGTGGAGAATTATTGTGACAATGCTTCTAATAGTCTCAAGGTAAATTACCAAAAACCTGAGAAGAAGAAAGGCTTCGCAGTGTGCACGAAAGGAAACAATTTCACTAAAGACATCACGGTCAGGCTGGTGGAATGGATAGAACTCCTGGTGCTCCTTGGCATCGAGAAGATTTACACGTTCGACATCTTCGTGACTCCTCAGGTACAAAAACTCTATAACTATTATACCGATAAAGGGTACCTGGATGTTACGCCTTTGATGCTCCCGGAAGTGGAAGTCAACGAACCGTACTTTCAACACTTGTTCCTGGAACACGACGCTAATCTAATGACCGAGGTCATTCCATTCAATCATTGTTTCCTTCAACACATGCACGAGTACGAATATATTATGGTAACGGACACTGATGAAGTCATCATGCCCAAGGGTGGTTTGACTTCTTACAAAGCCTTAGTGAACAGAACCCTTCACAGAGCAGAGGGAGAAAATATCTATCCAGGATCTTTCGTAGCTAGAAACAGTTATTTCTTTGACACATCAACACTGGAGAGTGTCAAACACACCTTCTCTGAAGAAACCTACGAAGCTGTAGAATCGTTTATGAGTGGATTGAACATTCCTGATTACATGCACATGACGCGACATCTCTTCAGATCAACAAATTTTACTCCACCCGGATTTTACATCAAGTCTATGCACTCGACAGACTCTGTAGTTGCCGTTCACAACCACTTTCATTTCAAGGCACTCGATCCCAAATACGTCAGCTATGACTTTGACCTTGACGAAGCCT
>JARRAA010014039.1:0-11582 GCA_030557295.1 Ecitodaemon sp. MM-2014 | reverse complement strand
GGCTCATGTTCAGTGACAGGTTCTTCGCCTGCAGCAACAGTTGGGAGCGGTTTTTCGCCTTCCACCGGCTCATGTTCAGTGACAGGTTCTTCGCCTGCATCAACAGTTGGGTGCGGTTTTTCGCCTTCCACCGGCTCATGTTCAGTGACAGGTTCTTCGCCTGCAGCAACAGTTGGGAGCGGTTTTTCGCCTTCCACCGGCTCATGTTCAGTGACAGGTTCTTCGCTTGCGGCAACCGTTGGGTGCGGTTCTTCACTATCAACCGGCTCATGAACAATACCCTCATCTGTTTCTGGAGTTTCCGTCTCTTCCGGTTTCTCTTCATCTGTAACCTCGTGTTTAGCAGTTGTAACTGATACCTCCTCAGGTACTTCAGTAGGCTTCTGTTCAGGCAATTCCGGAACTTCTTGTTCAGTAGTTTCATCAGATGTTGGTTTTTCGGCTTCTTCCTCGCCTTCTTCAGGTTGTTTCTCGGTTTCTGGTTCAACTTCTTCCACCTTAGATGTAGATACTTCGGGTTCAGTAACGGAAGGAACGTGTTCAGTCACAGGCGAAACTTCAGGTTCCTTCTCTTCTTCGGAAACTGGTGTTACAACTTCTTCTCCTTCTTCCTTTTCTGGAACATGCGCCTCGGTTGTTTCTACTGTAGATGGTTCGGAAGCTTCCTCAGGTTTCACTTCTGTCTCATCTGATTCGACTGTAACAGCTTCTGGATGTTCCGTGGATTCCGGTTGTTCTGGTTTGGCAGCTCCTTCGGTGGTTTCTGGTTCATCACTGGTTTCTTTGGGACCTTCAGTAATCACATGCTCGCCTTCACCTTCCTCAGGTTTGCTGGTTTCTACCTCAATCTCTCCTCCAGTCACTGGTTCAGCAGCCTCTGGTTCAGTAGGTGTTACATCTGAAGCAGCTGGTCCTTCCTTTTCGGGCTCTCCTGCAACTGGAATATGTTCAGTAGCTGGTTCCTCATGTTCTGTGACGGATGTTTCAGTAGCAGATGGAACTGGTTCGGAAACCTTCTCAACTGGTACAGCTTCGGTAGTTTCAGGTACAGCAACCTCGCCCTCAGTGACTTGAGCTTCACCCTCAGTTACTTGACCCTCGCCCTCAGTTACTTGACCCTCACCCTCAGTTACATGGACTTCTCCTTCAGTCACATGTTGTTCACTTTCAGTCACGGATTGTTCTTGAGCTTCGCCCTCAGTTACTTGACTCTCGCCCTCAGTTACGTGGATTTCTCCTTCAGTCACGTGTTGTTCACTTTCAGTCACGGATTGTTCTTCTTCCGGCACTTGTTGTTCTTCTTCTGGCACGTGTTGTTCTTCTTCCGGTACGTGTTGTGCAGCTTCAGTGACTTGAACTGCACCTTCGGTAACTTGCTGTTCACCCACAGTAACTTGTCCCTCGCTCTCAGTTACTTGACCCTCGCCCTCAGTTACTTGACCCTCGCTCTCAGTTACGTGGACTTCTCCTTCAGTTACGTGTTGTTCACTTTCAGTCACGGGTTGTTCTACTTCCGGTACGTGTTGTTCTTTTTCTGGCACGTGTTGTTCTTCTTCCGGTACGTGCTGTGCGGCTTCAGTGACTTGAATTGCACCTTCGGTAACTTGCTGTTCACCTTCAGTAACTTGAACGACGCCTTCGGTGACTTGTGCTTCGCCTTCAGTTACTTGAGCTTCGCCTTCAGGGACTTGAGCCTCGCCTTCAGTGACTTGAGCCTCGCCTTCAGTGACATGAGCCACGCCTTCGGTGACTTGAGCTTCGCCTTCAGTAATATGTTCGGAGTCAACTGGTTCGTGTCCTTCAGTTACATGTACTATATCTTCTTCATCGACTTCTACGGGCTCTTGTTCGGGAACTTGTTCCGTGGGCAACTTGGATTCTTCTGTGACCTGACCTTCGGCTTCGGTTACAGCTGGTTCAACATGTACAGATTGTGTGACTGGCTCTTCAGTAACTTGCACTTCGCCTTCCGTAACTTGCTCGCTTGGCACTTGCGCAGGAACATGCTCTTCTCCCTTGTCATCCTCATGAGCTGGAAGTTCTTCAGTTATCTGGGCAGTAGTTTCTTCTTCTGGAGTACCTTCGGTGACCTGTACTTGACCTTCTGTTGCTTCTTCTGGTATTTGTTCAGAATCGGGTTCCGTCTCCGTTGGAGTCTCCGTTTCCTTTTCATGTTCAACCTCCTTCTGACCTTCAGTGACACTTGGTTCGCCCTCCGCAGGACCCTCCGTGATATCTTCACCTGGTACGTGAACAGGTTTCTCCTTCTCGGCTTCTTCTTCTCCTTCTTCGGGTTTCTCGGTTTCGGCAACAAGTTCGTGTTGCTCAGTGCTAACCTCGGGAGTAATTTCTGAAACATGTGCTGTGACTTCTTCAGCTTCAGTAACATGCTCATCATGGATAATATCTTCCTCTGGTTGTTCTGGATGCTCTGGGTGCTCGGATGTCTCTGGTTGTTCTGACGTTTCGGGTTGTTCCGGATGCTCGGGATGTTCAGATGTCTCTGGTTCTTCTGACGTCTCTGGTTGTTCTGATGTCTCTGGATGTTCTGGTTGCTCAGTGTGTGCTGATGTCACCGTAAGTTCTGGATGTTCAGTGTGTTCTGGTGTTTCTGGTTGTTCTGATGCCTCTGGATGTTCAGGATGCTCAGTGTGTTCTGATGGCTCTGGTTGTTCCGGCTGCTCTGTTTCATCGGATGTTTCTGGTTGTTCAGTTTTTTCGACTTCTGAGGGTTCATGTGGCTTCTCGCTAGTCTCCGGCACTTCACCCTCCTTGGGTGCTTCCTCCGCTTTGCTTGGCGCTTCAGTATCGGCCGCCTCGGTAGCAGATGGTGGTGGTAGGGTATGTTCATCATGTTCAGGAATAATGTTTTCTTCCTCGGCTACAGCAGGTATCGGGGTGGTAGAGAACTCGTAGACCGCAGTGGTCAACTCTTCTTGGCTGACATATTCACAGTCATATGTATCTGGACAGCATTGACCTTCGCGTGGTGGCATTGCCGTGCAATTAACCTTATCAAGTGGAGTTGGAGCGCATTCCTGAACAGCACATACGATATCGCCCTTCATGCAGTAGCAATGTTCACAAGCAATATCCTTCTTGACCAGAGCACCATCAGCATAAACTTCGCCTTCATATGTACAGTCAGTGCTACCACCAGGTTGCAATGTCGTAGTAAAGATTAATCCTGGTGTCGTCGTAGGCGTTTCGGTCGTGGTTGTCGTCGTCGTAGAGGTAAGAGCTGGCAGTTCTTCATCTGGATGATCTGCGCAAATAGTTAAAAAAAACATTTAAATTCTGTTCAAACATCAATCTATTTTAATCTCTTACCGCAATCATATCGCACGGGACAGCAAACACCTTCCTGATAAATAGGCTTGCATCCTTGAATGTGAAGGGTACATTCTTGCATAACACAGGCAGTCTTGTTCCTAATACAGTAGCACAATTCGCATGGTTTGCTTGGATCAGAAGGCACTCGGGCACCATCGCTGTAGAATAGCCTATCAATGGAGCATCCGTACGTGTCCAGATGGCCGACATCAGTGGAACCAGGTTTACCCACCGAAGTCTCGGTAGTCGTAGACGTCAATAATTGTACTGGGACTGTAAGCAAAAATATAGCGTGTTAACAATGCATTTATACTATGCGCCCTCCATGCAGTAATAATAATCTTGGTAATAAACTAATTGTAAGTTACCTTCTGGACAAGTTATCACCGGACAGCATTGATCGTTGCGTTTCTCCACCTTGCAATCTTCGCCGATCGCTTTGATAAACGGACAGACGCGCAGGTAGCACATCAGCATTCGATTGTGGCATGTGCAGTTCAGGCATGGTTCGTTTGTAATGATTCGATCACCTTCGTCGTAATGTTGAAAATTGTAATAACAGCCCGTCGCATCTGCAACTGAAGGATTCACACGTTAGAATGGTACATCAGAAATAGACGTAAGCAATCAGAAAAAGAACTGATTGAGAATGAAAGTAGTATGCAAAATTAATATTGTTAAAAATAATATATATAAAAAATGTTTTACTGTTAGTAAAAGTTAGTCCGTACATGTTTTGTTGTATTTACCAGGATAGTAAGCCTCCAATTCGCCGGCTTGGTTCTCTGATACTGGCGCTGTAAAAAGAAAGAAACTGTTAGTCAAAGTCTCGACGTATTTTAATAAATATTCGTAGCGTGTAGACGAGTTTGCTCGATTTTTGACAAATGTGTGATACTAGGACATGACGAGGTGGAGACATGAATGAATTGTAACGTGGGACATACCGGGAGCGGGTCACGGGCTCACCAAGGCCAATAAGTGTTCACAATTCGCTGTGAGAGCGTTCTGTCTGTGGGCATGCCAAAGACTGGTCATGCCCGACATTGTCTTGCATAATAAACAGTTTTGACCAGTCGAGTGAGATATTTATAAAACAACGATCCGACGTTCAGTCGGCGTGAGTCACAACGATCTAAAATTAAGCGCCGTTCTGAAAACCGCTCGTGGCTGTGTTTTGCATACCATTAAGCAGGAATGCCCGATTTAAGGGCAGCGCGTGATTATTAACATTTTGCAACAGAAGAAGCCCGGGCGGCCGGGCACTGGCTGCACGCCGTTTGAAGACGGTCCATCGGGTCCATCACGTGCGTACACATTCCCGCCGCCGGCAGGCAGACGCGTAAACCGGGCGGTGTGGCAAGCCTTCCACGTTTTCACAACTAGTTCGATGACCGTCCGTTCGCACACACATGCTGCTGAATTAATCTCACGCGAAACTCTCTGCAGAAGGACTCCAGCCATCCGTGCCTGTCTTCTAGTTTCAAAGTGCGCCGAAACGATCATCAAAGCATCTCGATATAAATTCTCTACGACGCGGTACGAAGTCTAATAAAGTGGGTTTTAAATATTTACTAATTCGATGCGTCTTCGCAAGAACGGCTAAAGTTTTAATCAATTTGCGGATGTGCTGTTGCTAGCCGAAATTGCATGTGCATATGATCCTTTCATCGTGGCGACTCGCGGAACGTGAACTTGCACTAACGTCGTTTCATTCGAATAACGGTCACAATTCATGTTACATAAGCGCACGATTCCTTCTTCCTCTTCTTATTTCATAAGCGCACGCTACACGCATAATATGCAGCCAAACAGCAATGCTCGCGTACGGAGTCGCGGGTTTAATATATTTCTGCATATTTATTGCACGCTCTTTAAGAGCACGAGTCCTCGAGATGTACCTAATCGTGTGCGCGATGCGGATTGGCAAAATACGCCCTCCTTGCTCCGTCGTAATTTGTGAATGCAAATATTCCTGGACATTTTGTATTGTGCATATATTACACGCGGTTTCGCTCCGTGCCGCGGCGATATTCGAAGATGCACACGAGAAGAGGAAAAACGATGTCCCGCTGGAGAGCGCGGCGCGCCATGTAGCCGGCCCGGCGTGGGAGATGCGCACATGTGGCGACCGAGGAAGCGGGTCAGGACGCAAGCCATTCGAACCCTGGCCGAGAAAAATTCATAGTGACCGAAATGCGTGTTTTTACTGCTATCGCCATCTTTGCATCTCGCATCGGCCGTATTGGCGCGTAGAACCAATAGGTTGTAATATAAGCCGTAATGCGCAGTAAAACACGTACTTATGGTCGTATCGTAATCGTAAACTGGTATGTTTTATGTGCATTCGCAATTGTTTAAGGTGTTAAATTATCAGCGAGCAGTATAACGTTTGCCGTTTTGGCACGGAGTATTAAAACGAATGAACGCGGCCAATACGTCGACATTTCGGGGGTAATTTTATATGCAAATTCTTCAAGCAAACGAACGTAAAGATTTAGTGCTTGACGATTTTTAAACGCGCCTAATTAGCGTAATGCGCCTAATTTGTTAACTGCTGGACGTAATTTACTAATTCACAACGAAAAGATTCACCATTATAATAGTCACGCTGCTAAAAGTACCGCCGAAAAGTAAACACTGGTTTCGAAGAGGACAATTTGTCATCGTGCTCATTGAAACATGGGCTATAATTTCGAAGAGACGATCAATTAGGTAATTGCACTAAATAACGCGGCGCATAACCTTGGGGCAGGTGTACAATTATCGCATTTCCTCTTCGGCTTCTTGCCTCTATCCGCATTGTGTGTTTGTCGTTTGCCTTGGTATCACTGGGAATTCAGCAATTGTGTTAGCTGCATTAGGAAACAATGTGAATCACGAACGCGAACCGATGCATCGATAACATCGCCCCGCTACACGAACACGTTGGAAACGCGCGCAGAAAAAGACGCAGCATCAACAAAGAACGGTTAATAACGCTTCCGACGAAAGCTCGCAACAGGTTCATTGTTTACCTCGGATTATTTATATAATTCACGCAGATCATCCAGTCGAGATTAATTTCTTATAATTACGAGCATATCCTTATAATTATGCTTGCACGTCTTTGAGAGGAGAGACGGAGATTCATTTGCATTCCGTTCTTGCTGTTGTTGAGAATTCCTGCTACCGGGCAAGGAATTCACGAAGACGGTTTCGCTTATCTCTTATGCATTCGGATGCCGCGTCTGTTACATAATTCGCTTTACTTTTTCTTCTCAGCCTCAGTCTCAACTTGAACTTGAACAACTTGGGAATATTGTTTGCCAACGCCGATTGTTTGTGCCTCCTGTTCAATTTGTAATTCAATTCATTGCAGAGTGCGAATCATGGGAAAATAACGCTAGTTTCGAGCCGGTATAAGCGATAACCACGTGTGCAAAGTTTTTTTTTTATCTACCTTGTTAGTGTTACCAATGTTGGCGTTACTTAATTAGGCCTACAACAGTTAGGATTAATGTAATAGCTTGTGCGTGCCCGAGAAGAAGAGAATAAGGCGACCTCTGGTGAGAAAACGTGCTCGGACCAAAACGACTGCTTGATCTTGGTCGATCTTCAATACGCATTGATGACTTAATGGAGATTTCTACTTGTTTTACATGCTTTGTTTTCGTTCGGCAGTGGTCGGTTGCATTAGAGCGACTTTGTGATAATTCGTTAATTTATTGGAATGAATTGGGGATTCTCGTCTTTTGTGCGGCGGGCGAGTCGCTCCGCGGCGGGGCACGTTCGCGTATATGGTAGGGACTTGTAAGCAGGTGTTAATTGACGAAATTAACAATATTCTTCTCGTCTATAAAGTCGCCGGCCACTCTGCGAGCAGTCGTGAAGTGCGGAGACGATCGCGCCGCGGCGTTCGGCCGTGTGTAACTTACCAGTGTGAATGACGGCTGGCAGGATGAGAATGACTGTGAGCAATGCCATCGTCAGGGCCTGCGACCCTGAACTCCACGCCGACATGGCGCGTTCTGCAACAGAGCAAAAAAAGACGAAGAATTAGTAACACGGCCTGCACACAACGACGCCGAACCTTAGAGTAAAAAAAGGCGCGCATTCATAGAAAATACATGAGAAACGCTAAACTCCCTGGCCATACATAAATGCATTTTGAGCTATCTTTCTGCATATTTTCGACATCGGCTAGATGCCCGAAATTTGCAAGTCAATGTTCATCATCCCAACCATTCATTAAAAATGGAAGAACGCGGCGGGTCTTGATCGCCGCTGATCCCTCCGTGCATCCATAAATAATTATGGAGCAATCCCATCGCGATTCGAGCGAACGGTGGCGCTCCACGCAATGTCGGCTCGATAAATAAATAAAATGCAAAAATGCCCGATGTTTTGAAATAGGTAGCGGAGACGAGACGTCGTCACGCCGTCGCGATGCACGGCATGTACGCCCATAAGCGATAAGTAATGCATGCGTCGAAGACATGACAGGCGACAAGAAGTAAAATATCGTCGATCGCAGCGGAGGGCTTCGCCATCACTCTCTCGGCGGTTTTATTTATTACCGAACGATTATATAAATATTTATACGCCTCGCCGGAGCATAATCTAATAATGGAGATATTTATTATCAAAGCAATAACGTTTCTATTAAACGCACATAAATATGTATTCGCGTGCGTTCCGTCTGTAACGGGAATCGGCACTATTTCACGTCGCTAAAATCTAGCGACTTCAGATAAGTCTCGCGCCGCGAAAAGTGTAAGAACGTAACGACAACGCAACATCCGTCCGTCGGTCGTTTTCGAACATTTAAATCGCCGAAACGCTAAAAACCAAATGCCAATGACATTCGGCGCAGATCGTTCAATCTCCGGAGATGACTTGGCAAAACTTCGCATGTGGGGAAATATCGGAACACGCCGAGGATCGAACCTCTCGATCGACGTTCGGGCGTAGACTTTCGTACGTTTCGTCCGAGATAATTAAATAACGGACGAGTTCTTTGACACTCCGCGATTTCTCGAACCCGAACGGCCTTCAAATAATTATTACCGACTCATCTTCCTGTTTCGCGTGTTCCATCTGATATCACATCGTGATCAACGTCTCGTAAGCGTATCGATACGATTTTTTTTTGCTTATTTTTTTTGTTGTACGGCGACGCTAAGGCGATGTGTGTCGGCTCGGTTGTAAACGTTCACACGAAATGTCCCCTGGGTGTTAAATCCACTAATAACGAATGCGTTCGACATAAATCAATACGTGAAGGCGTTCGAATGTGCCGTTAATGACCGTTTCCGGCAACGAATAACACGCGCATACGCAAATTTATCCCGGTTTTGTTTTGACGCACGACTTGTTGCAAATTCGAATTTGCTTTTTCTGAAATTCACTCGCACGCCGATGGAAATTCGAACGGGCGGGTCATTCACTTTTGCTCTCTGATGTGAGACAGGAAACTTTAGATGTGTCGATATCCTCTTGGGAACTAGCCAATAACAAAAACTGGCATCTCGCACTTGTATTCGCAAATTATACGAATTATAGAACAAATTGCGACGTCGTCTCCGGAGCCCAATTAATTGGTGTTTAAATAAATTACGACGTACAAATTATAACCGGAGAACAAATTAAATAACGCAATTAAAGTTCATCGAGTATGTTCGAGGTGGTTAGTGCGAGCATCCGGTTAAAGTCTCGCGAAATTCTCCCAAGATTAATTAAATCGGCTAGAGCACGCTTTGAATTAACGCGCGCTCTTGACATCCACGTTTCATTGTAGCCGAATCGCATTGAATTCGTACAAGTTTAAGTTTAAGTTCGCGACTTATTCTCGACGCAATTGACATTTGTAATCCGTGCCGTGCACGCGGCTAGCATGCAAGCGGTATTGGAGTTTCCAGCGGACGAAATGAATAATTAATTTTTACGTAACACAAATTCAACGTAGTAAAGTTCGACAGAAGAATTCGTAGCCAAATTTATGAATCGCGGCTGGCCGACCCCTCGCGACCATCTCGCTGTTCCCATTCCGGTCGCGTTACTCATTGCCATGCATCGCCATCGAGCATTTATAGTATTTATCCCGTTCGTGCGGCGAGAGGCGTTTACGAGTGTATGAGAAGCTAAGGAACGCGCATAAATTTCGACGGATTCTCTCGACATAATCTCATTCAACGCCGCAAGTCCGTTCACTTGTTCGCGCGCGTTGCGTGGGTGCTCCATTCATTCGTTCGTTGAAACACGATATTTGTTATGATTTACTGGTTGGCACGCCGAGCGCAATTGTGCTCGTCGCTCGCGCTAAATCCGCCGGCAGATTGAACGCATCAGCGACGAGTGCACTGGTTTCGAGTAGGCTCTCGACGTGTCGACGCTCTCAAATTTGGTTCCTTATTGCCGAATTCCTTATCACGCGAGGCCTTCCCTTTGCGGATGTTGTTAAAACCCACGAACGAGTTTATTGATATCCTTGCTCTAAACTAATTGTAAACTCCAACTTGTTAACGTCACTCAAGTTAAAATTGAACGACAACTGAACACGAAAAGCAAAATATTTTCAAAGTCATAAATTTCAATGATTGCCTAAGGTCCAAATATTATAGTACATATTTTACGCTCCATTGCCAACGTAGAATGTAGTACTATCAACTTATTAGTGCAGCAAGCCGAGGAATGTCCATTACCTGCTTCGGTGCGTTTTCACTTTCTTTGCATAACTCATTCAATCCGTTTGAGCGCGCCGCTGCCGTTTATCCGTGCGTTTTTATTTACTACGCGCATACATTAATTTATTATTAGATTTGCACCTCCGTACAACTACAAATCATCAACTAACACGTTCCCATGCAACGCACTTGAAGCGTGCATGAACTTTGTCAAGTGTTGTAAATCACGAAACCTCAACGTGAGCGAAATTAATAATTATGAACATTACTTAATGAAGCAAAACGTTATAAAATCCAAGTGTAATTTGAGAGCGTTTAAAAGATGTGCAAATCGTCGCAATAAATTGCACAAAGCCACATTATGCGTCGCAATAATTTAATGAATTTCGCCACGAATTAGTCTGGCGACTTTTTACCAGAGAAATTAATCATATGGCACAATATTATACACTTTCGCAAAAATGTCCACGCATGCTTTATGATTTAACGCGCTTACTTCGTACACACTTTGTATATTACTTAGCGCAATAAACATTAAAGCGTCATTAAAGTAGCGAAAAGTGGGCATGTAGTGGTGCAATGAGGCGAAAGACTCTCGCTTATTCGTTAATCTGTTAATATAATGTAATGACAATTTTATCGTGCTATTGTTGATATCGTTAGTGGTTACTACTTAGCGACTCGCCGAGAACTAAGTCGGAAAGTCAAGCGCCGGCGCAACGCAATGAAGAATACAAAGATGAATAAAAACGTTGACGATACAAAGCGCATGCGCGCCTCGCTTTGCAATGAGGCCTTAGAACAAGGAGCATTTCATACCGACACACATATTGTGCGTCGGATGATTATGATGAGGATGAAAATGAAAGTAAACCATTCAATGACGAAAAGAATGAAATTGTTTGCAATAAATCAACGCGACGTTGGCCAACTTTTGTCAAAAATAAATGATACTCTAACGCAACGCACTGTCAAGTAGCAACATTTAACGCGTGCCTTTTCCCGTCGCTTTTTTCCGAAACAATGTTTTATCTTAATCGCGCCGTATATTGTCGGCGATTGAAATCAGCAGCTCGCCGCATGAAAGGAAATTTCAATTTGCGAGCGGCTTATCGAGCCGCCGCCCGTTTGCCCGAAACGACGGCGTCATGAAAACTATTATCGGACACAAGGCGGCGTGCTGCCACTTAAAATCTATCCGTTCGCAGGTCTTTAAATAGCAATTTGTTAGGGCTCAATAGGTCACAGCCGCAGGAAAACTTGTTGTTTAATGTTTACTAAACAAATACGCAAGTGACTAATCTTTTCGTATTTGAGCACCGTATGAAATATATTCAAATCTTTATAATGGGACAAGGTATGAGTCAATGAATTCGACACAGAATCAAGTTTCGCAATGTAGGTAATTTCATTTACGTCAGAAAGTCAGAAAGTGGGTGCGCTTCTTCGAAGTTTCGTTGGTCTTTCCATGTGAACTTTTCAAACCGATGTGTTCGCGAGAATGCGTGAGTCATTCATCTCGAACGAAGTAAGCTTATTAATTCGTCAAATTGCGTGTACCGTTAACGAGAAATCGTCTTTCGC
>JARRAA010014011.1:0-13803 GCA_030557295.1 Ecitodaemon sp. MM-2014 | reverse complement strand
CGCGCGCGCGCGCGGCTCAAATTGGAAATGGAAGCCGCATGCATGCGCACGGAACGCGAGCGTCGACTTCGCGCGGAACAATGCAATAAAATATTTTAGCAGATACGCGCGAATAAATAAAAGTGCGCGCCGCTCGGCCGCGAAGCATCGCTCGAACGTGCGCGGCCGGAAAACCGCGCGCGCCGAGGGCAAAACACAGAAAACGTGTAGAACGACGGCCAAATAGCGCCGCGGCGTCGACCAGCGCTTCCTCGTTTCGCGCGCGCATAGATTTGTTCGCCGGAATGCAAAAACTACGTCGCGAATGTGGATGCGATCGCGTCGAGCATTCCCGCGCGTTCCAATGGTCGGCGCTCAGATCGCACCCAATATGTCCATTTTTACCATCGACTCGTGTGACGTATCGTTCGTTATTTTCGCGCAGGGCTTCCTCGTGCGCGTCGATGTCGTCGCGTCGCGAGCCCGGCGCGCAATCGACGTGTGCGAGGCGCGGAGCGTGCGCCGATCAAGAGGTAGATCAAAAGGTAATAAAATTATATTCGCGGTTTCGGAGCGCAATAACGGGTTATCGCCGGCGCGGCGGTAGTGTAATTGCGGTAGTTAGCGAGGCGTGGTGAATCCCATCCACGTCCACATCCGTCTTTTATGCATGCGCTCGCGCGACTGCATGCAATCTCTTCTTGCGCAAGTTTCGCCGACAGATGATGACGGCGACGACGCCGCGCGGCCGCTGTGTTGTGCGAATGCTACGTGTGTATTTACACGAAATGCACTTTAAACATTCATACTTTTATATTGCGCTTTGCGGCGAGAGATTGGCCGCAGGATCGGACTTAGTCGCTACATCTAGGAACAATAAATAGCCGGGATGATGCACCAACCAAGGGAACGATTAATTTACACCCGGCTTTCTGACCCAGATTAATTATTAAGTCCGACCCTGCACTAATGACGTAAATATTGCGGAGCTGCATAAGGAAGAACAACCGGAATCAGCCGTTTATTACGTGCGCCATCATGTCATAATTCTCTTTATGCATTTTTATTACTCTAAAACGCATTTACGACAGTTTTATCAAACGTTAAAAAGCACACCGCGAGACTTTACTCCGGGCAGGCAATCCCCGATTTTCCGGTCGGATTCGGATGCCTGCGCAGACTCCTCGGCACAGGTGAATGTGGGCTTACTGTACTTGTGTTTCTTCAAATCGCGGAAGTGCATCCCCGACGCGCATTCCGTGATTCCTCAATTAGTTAAGGTCGAGTGAGACGTGCGAGCGCCTCTTGAAAAATAAGCTGCGAGTTCAAACAATTATAGCCGTTCGACGTTCGCTCGGTGTTAATTGATTTGTCGGTTTTAATGAGCGCTTAATAACGTCGTGCGTGTTTTCACATTAATTTGTCAATAATCCGCCACTACAGTTCGATGAACGTGACGCCGGTTGCAATCCGTAATTTCGATCATTAATAATGCTCGCCGTGGGAAATGTTTCCTGCAATAAACGTATTTCTGATCGAGTCGAAATAAAATTCCTAAAAATCAGCGGACATGAAATGGAAAGTGAACGAGAATGGAAATGCCGGGCGTTCATTGTGCAGCAAACGTGACGTTTGATAGATCCGTAATTTTGTCATCCTTCGGTCCCTTCGCCGTCGCGTTCCCCGCTTGTACACGTCCGCACAGCCGAACGTCTTCGGTTTGATCGATGTCCCGACGCAGAATTCCGATTGTGATTGTGTAATGAACCAAACATCAACGAAAACCTCCGCCTTTTCATATCCCCGAGCGAGCGAAAAAAATGAGTGTGCGAATGCTCTTTTTGCGCGCGGGGCTCAAATGTTCGCAGGGATGGCGGGACGAAACTTGGCGCATAACCCGGCGGCAGAACGACGCGTTTCTCGTGCGCCGCCGGCGCCGAACATGTGTGAGGGCACTTGAATAAATCGCACGCAAATTAAATTCGCTCGGCGGCGGAAAAGAAGGCATAAGACGGCGCGAATAAACTCGCTGCCAAGTCGCGTACGTTGCCGGCTTCGGGGCGGCGGGCGGGCGGCGAGGATGCCAATTACGTCGCTCGCGTCCCGGATCGGGAGCGATGCAGTCGTCTTTTTGCGCGAATGAATAAAAATGCGAAATCTTGTTTAGACGAAATTTACAACGTCGCCGTCACGCACCATTACCGTGTATAAATTAAAGCCTCGGCCGTTTGCGGCGACGCGAGGTCTGCAAGACGCTCGAGCGTGAACAAGGGCGCAATCCTCGTACCTTCCGCCGGCGAGCTGCCGCCGTCGCCGCCGCCAAACCGGAAGCAAAAAGTTCCCGAGCGACACAACAGCCGAACAGCAAACGACGCCGCCGCCGCCGGGAACTACCCCGCGCGCCGAGCGGCCGAGTGCACGATGCTGTTAATGTTGATTTAATAATTTCCGTGCTGAAAAAAGTTAATTTGAGCGGCGGCGCGCGCGCACAGAAAACAATCGGGGGATGCCTCGCGGTCTGTTTACAATTCGGCGTTGTTTATTATTACCGAGGAAGTGAGCAACTTCAGGAGGGGCATAAATTACATTGTGCCGCGTACTTGAAACAGCCCCGAGCCGTTCAATATTCAACATTGCTAAATAATATTCGAAATATTGCCTCAATTAGTCCGACCAAGTGAAACGTTCCTCTGACTGTCAGCGAAGAAACGTAAATGAAGTGATCAAATCTTCAATCTTCGAGAATTGATCGAGTGTCATTTCCCTCTTATATTTCTCCAGAGTCAATCAATTATTCATTTGATGTCCGTTCGAGTCATTCAGTTGCATGATTAAACCTTATCTAGGGTGCGCACTACTACTTGAACAAATCTCACTTACCTTTCGCTTAACTGGACGTCGCAGGGCTAGGGTAACAATGATCGATGATCATCGGCGCCGAGAGAGCATCCCGGAGAACGTGACGTCATGTGTAAGCAAAGGAAAGCTATGATTGAAGCGTTCTGCAAGTCTCCGCGTTCACCCGGGGTGTGTAAGCTTTGTGCACATTTGCCCTTTGACATCCGAGGCTGCAGCGAGTGCATGGTTAGACTCTCGTAAATGCGATACCTTGGAAAGATAGAATATCTCGTTCGAGGCCTTTGTAAATGTTTTCGGAGGACATGTGGAGATGATGATTTCGTCTCGAATCTCGATATAGTGTCCCCATTGAGGCGCATCACGCCTACACGTGTCTATAAGGTGAGATTGGATTGTTTGGATGCGATGTCTGTGGAAAATCAGATTTCAAATTGCCACCTTAACAAGGCGCGCAGAAAGGTCTCCATTCGGCCGAGATGTGCTTGCGCCCGGGACTCGTACGTTTCCGAACACCCTGTATGAGATATATATGGTGTGTTTGGAGCGGCGTTGTCGCGCGAATGATGAGCTTCGGCGGGAAGGTGTCGCTAAAATGTTTCCTCTCGGCGGGGAGGAGCAAATGCTGGAAGAAAAGATGTCATAATGTTAAAAATCCGCCGGGGTGCCGGATGCGCACGTCTGGGGAACGGTTGCCTCCGCTACCGACGCCGGCGCCGCCGCCGACGCGATGCTATCTTCGAGTTTTTCATTTGTTTACAACTCTTCAAAGAAAATCCGCGGATTTATCTGTTGCGGAAAGTCCGGGTAATCTTTCCGCCTCCCTCTTCCGCCCGCCGCCGCCCGAAACTCATTTTTAGAAATATACATCGGAAGTATAGTCGTCGTGGGCGGCGGCGCGGCGTGCGAAATTGGAAAACGTCTCTGCATGATTTCCGTGATTTTCAAACGCTCTGTGAGGAATCTTTCGAAATAAACCGTCGCTTTATTGAGCGCAGCGCAGCACACAACCATTCGTAATTAAATCATGGAGCAATCGTGTTCGTTGGACCATGCAGCATGCATCTTTGATCGCAGACATTTTTCTTATTTTCCACATTTTTCCCGGCACGCTGGGAGCTTATGCTGTTGTTGTTGGCTTAATATATACATGAGAATATGAAGTCTGCCAAGTTTGCCGTCTAGAGCGCGCACGTCCTGCTCCACCCCCGCACTGCTTTAACTCCTTATCGGAATCCCCGTAGCAGCCGTAAAAGCCGAGATGCATGTAAACGTCGCGCCGGGCACGCCAAAAGAAGAGGGTTAACTCGAGCGCGCCTGTCGGCGGCACGCTGCGCGCCCACCCTCGTGGCCGCCCCCTTTGCATTCCGCAGGAATCCGGAAAATCAAGCCACGAGAGCGTGAGCGGACGTGCCCAGCCATGACGCCAAAGTAAAACAGGTGACCTCTCTGCGGGCGGCGTATTTATCATTATTATACGAGCAGCAGGAATGGTCATTTCTTTAAGGTCGCACTTCGATTTCAAGGAGAACCACGCGCCCGACCTAATATAATATCAAGTTACACGTGGCTTTTAGCAAAACCGCAATAAATAGCGAGGGGGCTGCACCCCACCTCCATCAGACACCCCGAAAATAAAAGTCGGAATCATGATCTTATTAATAAAGAATGCCTAAGCTAATTTAGGGGTGTTAGATATATAAATAAATAAAATAACTGATTTATAGCACTTTGGGGGGTGAGTGCGCAAGAACAACACGAGATTTCGCTATTTTTTGCGGTGGGGGTCGTGAAGATATGTGATGCACATATTAATCAGTAACTCCTGCTCTCACTTTTGCATTATCTAAGTGAAGATTCTTCGGGGGTGAGGTTTACAAGAGATAGTGCCAGCACGGGGACATAATGGCCCGAGATACTTTTTTAACTTTTGGGGGAAACTTTTATCTCCTCGCATGATGCGCCCTCGCACATGTGCACAACGTGGTAACAGTTTGGTCGTTTTTTATGCCTCGAAACGCAGACGGCCATTTAATAATTAATCGAAGCCTAAATGTTGCACCGCAATTTTTCCACCCCGTCCGACTGCGGGATTTGATGTACGACGATTTTATAATTGATAGCGTTTCAAATAGTACGAGCGTCTTTCAGACGGCTACGGCTCCTTTTATCTCTGGCGGTGGACTCACACACGTCCCCGGTTTGATTGTTTTCGGTTGCTGACGTAAACATTTTTTACAACTAGTCTTATGACTGTCATAAACAAACAGTCCCGACAACGGCAGCGGCACTCGAGCACGAAAACGGGGAAGTTCCGGCAGGTTTCTTGTCGCATGAAATTTGCATCCGACGACAGCCCAAGAACGTCGACGACTCCGGCCCCCAGGTTTACGCCGGCGATATATCCTCGCCCGGTATTTTTCAAAAAACTCATTCCTATTTTACAACTTGTTGATATCCCCTTATCAATAAGCAACGACGGTCGACGACAAGGCGAAGATCTATCGGTTCGGAGTCCTGCGCGTGTCCCGGGACCGTTCGGTCATTCATCCTCCTGTCGCAACAATAAACTGTAAAATTCAAGCCAACCTGGTCACGTTCGCCGCAGACCGAAAAGGGCAAGAGATTCAAAGTATTACTAAGGTGGGACACGTACGCAAAACTGGCGATATAGGTGAATGGCTAAGCGGCGTTCATACATCTTGCGGAATGCAGTCTGGTCAATGAAGGGGTGGCTGCCCTAGCCCGCCGAACGCCGCCCCGCTGCCAGGCTTGCTTCGCCAGACATAAAACCGACTTTTACGTACTACTTACGTTTGGCTCGCATGTGTAACGGTTGCAAATGAACCCGGCGTCCATCCATCCTGGGGGTGCCGGACTTCGTGCCCAACACACATCATGCCCTCGCAGCCGGCGAGGGGCCCAAGGAATTCGTCTCCTGAGAAATCCGCAACGACCGGACCGAAGATGGAATACTTGACCTTACGCCTCCATTAGACGCACACATGCAGCTCCGGCGGGCGGACATCCACCAGCCGCCCCTCGGTTGGCCTAAATGTGGAAGCACGTTGGGCTCGGAGCGCTGATTAAATTTTAAACTTTTGCGCGCTGCGTTTATTCGCTTCGGGGACTGTTTCGGAGTTTACTTCGGGGCGTACGTTTACTTACTTCATCAGCGCTGGATTTCCGTGGAATTAACATCGGAATCTTGGCCGCAGACGCACAAACTTCGAGCGCCGCGCATTTCCGAAATAAAACTGTTTAACGAGCATATTACATTTTGTAAAAATCGGAAAATATTGATACTTTTAAAGCGCGCCGAATAAAACCACGAACGCTACATTATCACGGTACAAAAACCTCTTAAATATTTATACGCAAAGTTCGCACTTATCGCGCGTCTCTCGCCACTTGGCGATCTACTTTTCGGCATTTTTCATACTTTTCAAAGGCGCGGCAAAACACGCGCGTCGGCAAACTCCCGGCGAAAACTTCCGAAGACGAGCACTTTGCTCCTTTTGTGCGCGCCGAAATTACCAGCCGAACGCGGCGCGCTTTCATATCTATCTAATCATCCAATTTATTTAATGCTCTGCGGTGCCGCAAGGACCATAGGCGAACGCGAATAAAAATAAAAGTGTAAACGAAAGCGCAAGCCGAAGAAGTGTTGAGGGTTAATTTACGGAAACGACAAACGGCGAGGCCGAAAAACGAGAAATGACTCGCTCCGTTTCGTGTTGTGCGCGGGCAACAACCATCCGATATAATCGCGAAGTGCGTGGCAGAAGGTGCACGGTTCGAGAACGCCTAGTCGGAAATGAGAAATTTTTCAGAAATGGGAATTCACGAACGTGAACCGGCGGTGCGTGCGCGGCCGGAATGTGTGCGCATTCAACAGATGCACCATCCATTCGGAAAACAAATATTAGCCGAATTAATTATAAGAAAAACCAACATCGAGGGTGCGGGCCAAACTTAATCGGCTGTCTGCGCACGCTTCATAATTACACCCCTTATCTAGCATCTGTTACGGCACACTTCGCCGCCAAGGTGCTTTGTTAACGATAGTTTCCAAAAACGAGAAATGCAATCAAAATATTCAGATGTTTAATTGTTTATAAATCATTAGATAGACACTAATTATTAGTTCCACAAGGACGATGTCCACGTCATCATTCTGTTGAAAGCGAAACAGAAAAAAATGCAAAAAAAAATGGTCTTGACTCGACCCGTCCGGGCTTAAGCTAAAACAAGTATTTTCTCAATCAGAGCCTCTCGGTCTGAAATATAATAACCTACAATTAGACGTCGACGCTATAATTAAAATTGGCGACCGCAGACCGTTTATCCGAGCGTTTACCGCATGAAAAATGATACTCCCGCTTGCCTCAACCGGCAATTGATAACCCACGACGTTTAGCGTATGATTAATCCGTAATTCCTTTAAACAACTCTAATAAAACAAACAATAACCAGCTCGGCGTTTCCAGTCTATCGCCCGGAGTATCAGCGGCGGCTCGAAAATAAGCACATTATTTGTGCCTAAGTGGATTTATCGCCGGCATTGTGTTTCGATCTTTCAATTCGTGCATCTCCGGCCGCTGGAAGATTTAATTAGATTTGCTTTTCGCATGCCGGCGGGACTTTTGCGGCCGTGCGTACCTGCGAAGACGTTGAGCGTTTGCGCGGAAAACTCTCAAACGCTTTGTTTTACTTTGCACAACGTTGCCAAGATAAGATTCATCCGCGGGAGACGTCATTTCGCAGCATGATTTATTCGCCCTGGACTTTCACATTTATTTTCGTGGCCGCATGTATGCAAAGTCGAAATACAAAAAAAAAAATGCGGGCGCGGCGGAAAACGCGCGAGATCGAAAGGCGCAGACCTGTTGTTGAAGTTGTTTAATATTTCGAGGCGCCCGCACGAAAATCATCCGAAACGTAATTTATTTCGCGGTCGTAAAAAATTTCTATTTCACTACCGGCCAGCTCCCGCGAGAGACACAAGGGCCATCAGGAGCTGGGCGCAATCTGCCTCCGCATTAATAAAAATATGAAAATTAACATTTCGCATACGGCGCGAGCGCATTTTACAAGATCCGCACCGTTATCGCAATAATCGTATATTAAAAATTTTATTACGCGCTCCGGCAAATACCGACCGCTTGCAGGATGCACGCTCGCATCGCCGCTAAGTAGGTGCGCATGTTGCGAAATGCAAACGGGGCGCATGCACGACATAAAAGTACAAATAAATTTGTTGCCCGATGATTTACAAAGTAAAAAACAGCGCTGGAAAAAAACCGCGTCTTTCGCCTTCTGCCGCCCGAGGTCGATTGTGATGTGCATTGTGGTTGCGTCCTTCGCGTCGAGAGAAATCATTTTGCATCGCGACAATGCCGTTCGTGACATATGGCAGCGCATCTCGTTATGTTATTATAATGAACGCCTGGAAGTCGCCGGCGCACAATGTAATGACATATTGCATACCCGCTGATTCGAAATTCGTCATTGCAAGTTTGCGCCAAAAAAGAAGCAGCGCGAAGCAACCACAGATTGCCGTGTGGTTTGGAATTCTGTCACTGACAACATCAGAAGTAATAATTATTACTGATGCGGAAAGTGTAACTGTGAATGATGATGGTCTTATGCATTAAGGTAACTACACTTCTTAAAGGTTGATAATACCAGCATTTTGGAGTATTTAATCTTACATAACTTGGACCTAACGTTATTCAAATTAATTTGCCCTGGAGGTGTCTCCGATTTGAAAGTTTCGCGGTCGCACATAACGAGGTATGGTGGGTAAGAGTTATTGATTGCTTCTTTGCCACTTCTTCTACGTGCTGCACGGATATTTTAATTCGCTTCTCCGACTTTTATAATAAAGGTGTAATTTAGAACCGGCATACTATTTCAGCCAACCTCTGGCCATCCCATTAGCTCGTCTCTCGCCGATCGTCATACTGGGTGCTCGGCAAAAGCGCTGATCCCATAACGAGGTGATAATTCGAGACCTCAATCACGAAACCCTTAGGTAAGTCTCGTCGCGTCGGGCGTGCTTCGGTCTTCGGCCAGCATCTTGCAGCAGCAGTTCCTGCACTTACCTCCAGGTCCGCCGCGATCCTCCGAGCACGCTCGCGTGTGTATGGTGGTCCGCGGAGTGGACAAGAGCGCCGGTTATAATATATAAACAAGGCGAAGGTATGGCCGCAGAGTCACTCTCGAGAGAGGATGGCGAGCAAAGGACCTGTAATTATCGGGTTTAATGCTGGTCCGAGTCGGACGCCGGGAACTCGCACGCATTGTCGGTCTTCGGGCGCGCGTGTGTGCGCCAGCCCGGAGACCAAACATTCAATTACACGGACCACCCAACTGAAGTAAATCACTACGTGCCGCTCGCCGCCCGAGCCGAACAAACAACCGCGAGCTTTCTGCTTTCGATGCCGTTTTCCTGCAGTTTGCGCCGGCCGCGCGCCGAAAAATGCCGGAAAATATGCAACTGCAGCTTCGATGCGCGGCAGTTAACACCCCGGGTAATTAAAAGGTGGGCGAAATTTGCGGCGATAGGGGATTCGATGGTTGACGGTTGATCGCACCATATGTTGGGCAATAAACGCGTGGCAAATGAAGTGGAAAAATCTTGTTATCAAAGGTGCAAGTAGCATATGGCGGACAACCCTCTAACCACCCCGAGAGCCCGAAATATATGTGTGGAACAATGAAGAGGGAAAATTGCGGAAACAATTAACGGAAGTAATTATGAAACTTTGTTGTTTTATTATATTTTTAAGCCCGCCACCAGCCTGCATTGTCTTCACTAAAGTGCCTCGCCCCACCGGCCATCTCGAGGATGAGCGCACACAATGCCTCGGCACGTCGCTTCAATCGACTAATAACAACTTTTGGCTGTTTTAATAATAATCATAGCGTTTAGCGGCATCGATATCCGAGGCATGAACATGTAAATGGCGGGCCATAACTCATCGCCTTGTTAAATGCGGTTTCTTTTTACGAAATCCCCGTACCGCCTCTTTTGTGTTCTGAAAAAAATTCGAAACGTACGACGTAGGACCATCGCAACTTCGAACTAGAATATGAAAGTTTGATCGGTTTGCTCTCGTATTTTGATTTCGTTGGTGCATTTTAAAAGAAATTGTGTTTGTTTCGCCCAGTGAATTTGCAGTGATGCAACAACGCTACAATGAGATCGTGTCGTGCGCAGCAACCAAAATAAAACGACTTATAAACATGAATATAAGATCCGGGAGACGTTCGACATTCGACGCCGCGGCGATAGTTGTCTGGGAGATCGTCTAGACGAAAGCGCAGAAATTATCATAGAAATGTTCCGTTCCCGTTTCCTTTATGGCCAGCATAACCGGGAATTTAAATAAGGAACGACGCAACTGCATATTTGCGGCGTATTAGCGAATTTGTATCGAATTCGATATACCATTGAAGATGAACCGCAGAAAGGAACCAAGCCGGCAATACAAAAATGTCCAGATCGGAAATTTTAAAGTAAATTTTAAGTCGGACGATCTGATATGATATTCACTTACAGTTTTGTTGATGTCGATAATTTCCTTCGAGATTACCCAAATTACGGACTTAAGTGCGCAATACACTTAGCCCTCACGTCGTCCACGAAGACAGTTAATGAACGTAATTTTGTCGTCTCCACTTGGGCAAAAGTTTGCCGCGATCAATTTTTGTCCGTTGCACGGTAACACACTTTCGTGAAAAATGGCACCCGCCGCATGCTCGGAGGCGACGTTTCTGGACGCATTGTGTAATATCAACTTTAAGTGGCAGACCGCAACAAAATCGACATTCAAAAATCCACGTAACTCTGCGACAACAAAACGCTTTGTTGGGAACTTTGATTGTTGGTAAAGACCCCAAAACAGCGGATTTTACGACACCACTTTGTGGGGTCGTCTTGGGAGTCGCCGGAACGTCTCAGGGGTGGTTTATTGATGAATCGTTTTGTTATCGATATTGCGCTAAGGTGGGCCGCTTTACCTATGATATTCTACCTAATGCTTTTGTTCTCGAAAGAAGAAGAGTCGGCCAGAGGGTTTTGTTGTCGTGTTGTGACAACTGGACGCACACGCGGACGCTCTTTTGATAAATTCGAATTTTCCAGTTCTTGCGTGCGCATGGGTGAAAGCGTGCGGCTGCGATTGCAAAAAGTCGACAAGTCGGAATGGGACGACAGCGTAAATAATGAATCGACGAGGTCGCATTTACCGCAATTCACAATTATGCGCCCGCGCCCGAGTCCAGAAAGCAATTCATCATTTCGAATTCGCAGGAATAAAAAGCGTCCCGCACGCGAGTTGTGCTCAAACAAAAAACCAATTTTTGCGAGTTTCCGACACAGAGTATGCACCCGATTTCGTCCACAGCGTGTTCGCGCCGCGCGCTCCAACGAGGTGATCTCCGAGAGCCCTTGGCGCGGTTTGCCGATACATCTGGTGCGCTCGCGAATGACTCCGGGCTGGAAGCATAAAAGCAGAAAACCAACAAACAGCGCGCGGCCCGGCGCGAGCTTAGAAAGTTGCACGTCGAACTTGGAAACGTGAAATTTCCGATGGCATCGATGAGCGGGCGTAAAAAATGCGCCGCGCCGCGCTCGGAAAGACTCCGGGGGATCCACTCGTTAGTTAACCTCTCCTTCATTGGCGATGCCCTTCGCGAAGGCCAATCAACCTCCGGAATGTTAACTTGACAAGTTGTTTTTTACCCGCTCGCCGTACGACGAGGCATAAAATATATTATTCAATACATCACGCGAATTTCAAAACCCGGAGCCCCGCCGCTCCGAGGAGAAGTCGGAGATGTGGCACGTGCAAATTAATCCTTGTACACTATCGCATCGGCAACAAGATGCGCACGACAAAATAACCAAAAATTAAAAAAAAACAGTAGAATAAAGAAACGCCAGCAATCTTGTGGCCGAAATGGGATGAATGTTTGGCAATGTTTGGTAACAAACATCCCGGAGGGTGATTTACCGTTTTATAAACGAACAAACGCACAAAACGCTCCAAACGCATTTGGAAGCAAATGAATGACATACTGGTAGGTATATCCATCCATCTATTGAAGTCGGTTTGTGTGCGGTGCGCGCCGCGTTGCGTTTTACGGTTTTGCATCAATGACATTCAATGGGAATTAATAGTCAATACAGTCAATATTTGGCGCAGGTGGTTCGAATGCCTAAATGTGTTTCGATCCGGCGTGGAGCGTCCCCTTGTTGCGGGCATGCACATCATGGTCGGATGTCCTTGGCACCTAGGGGTTGGCATTCGACACTGTCCCGTGCATTATGCAACTCACGCACGCACGGAAATAAAACGCAGGTAAAAAACCGCACACGCAGCTAATTTTTTGATATTATCCACGGTTCCACGTGTGGGCGCATATGCTTCCTCGCCGACATCCGTTCGTGATCACATTTGATTGATTTCACGCTAATTAATAAAGCACGACTGGCCAGTGATCGTTCAACCTGTTCGACGGCATTTCCATGGACTTGCCGCAATATGAATATGCATGTGGTCTGGGTAATTTTCAGTCCCTTCCAAGCCGATTAATTCAGTTCCGTTTCGATATGCATGCCCGACGCGCCTAATAAGCACTAAAACAAACTGTAGATTTTTCAAAGGTGACGCCGACCGCGCTTAGATTAGACTCTCGACACACACGCAGAACATCTGGACGCTGCGCACGCTAACCGAAAGCGACCTCAGGCATGCGTCTCGTCTTGTCTGCGCCACTAGCGCCCGATGGGAGGAACGAAATGCCAATAATTCATGTTTTTAATTTCGGCGTCTTTCAGCCGCCCTCGCCTCGTCGCCGGTCGCATCGCTAATAATTGGAAGCGTCTGACAGATTTGTAGCTTTTAAGTGATTTGTTGCAGAATTCCGTCTGCGCCGCAGGATTTGCATGTCCCAGTGCAAAAAAAGCGAACGAATAAATTACGAACAAGGGGTTGTTTTTTTTTACGTAAAAAAATTGAATGTTTGAATAAAAAAGGGGAGTGTTTTTGTATGATGCATTTTTGATTCCATTCACCATTCTATGTTGGGTTTAATCCGCCCTGGCGATGTTATCGTTAATCGCCTACCCTCCTAATAAGCACCCCGAGCTGATCCATCAATGTTAGACGTCACATTAGCATTGTGGAGAACGCGCGGCGCGCGGATTACGTGAATTTAGGCGCGTTCGCATTTCGTATTTTTTAAAGCGACAATGGGCACTCATCTTATGCATTATTAATGCTGAACGCTCTTTAAACATGCGGGGGGGAGGTTGGAAATCATCAGTGTGGCGAAACATCTGGATTAGGTGGATCTTTGAAGTGTGAAATTAAAGTCCACTAACAAAACGTAAGAAATAAAGTGTATTTTTCATCAAAATTGTTTCATTAATCGTGGCGCCAATAGAAGCATAAATGTTACGATATACTTTCACTATACTGACATGAAAAAGTCTTAAAAATGAACCACTAAACCGCAATATCCTTCTGACCAAGCAGAAAAGCGGGAAATCCGAAGTGATATCGGTGAAAATCGTCAATTCAAAAAATGTACGCCTTTCATGAAGATGGATTGCGTCCTAATCGAATAAAGTGGATTAAATGGTTGTTATACTACCTCTTCGCCCGTGCATCGCGCACGGTGTGCAATGGAAGTACTTAGATGCTAGTAATTTATGTCGCTGGCTCACTCGTAAATTTCGATTTCGCGTAAAATATTTAAAGTCATCGCGCACGTTTGCGCATCTACGGCTCTACGGCGGGCACATCGCGGCTAGCGGGAACGACGCTTTCCTTTCTCTGCAATTGCTTAATTTAAACCACAAAGAATTATTTCCGAAATGCGGATTTCTTTGAAGCATTGAAAGCTTTTATAAACAAGTTGTAAATTAATTTACAAATGGATTGCCAGCGGGAA
>JARRAA010014006.1:0-10487 GCA_030557295.1 Ecitodaemon sp. MM-2014 | reverse complement strand
CGCTCACCTCGAGATCCGGCCCCGGATGGACGTTGTGCACCTTCTGCAGCTGCTCCAGGTAGCCCTTGGCGAGGCCCTCGACGCGCCGGCGCCGGTCCAGCTCGCGGTCGAGCCGCCGGTGCCAGGAGTCCTCGCGCTGCGCCACCAGGTCGACGCAGTGCGCGACCGTGTCCAGCACGGCGGCGGTCGTCGTGCGGAAGGTGATCGCCTCGCCCTTGAAGTCGACCGCCGGCGGACCTGAGAGCGTCGTTCGCGCCCTCTCGTCACCTTTGCTCGCGACGCCGCCATCGTCGGCGCTCGGCGCCGCCGCCGCCGCCGCCGCCGCCTCCTCCCCGCTCGCCGCCTCGGCGCAGACGTCGAAGTAGCGCTGGAGCGTGTCGATCTGCGCGCCGAGGATGTCCTTGAACGTCTGCAGCTCGGCCAACTTCTCGTGCAGGTTGCGCCCGGTGCGCTTAAAGCTCGACGACGACGCTGTGCTGAACGTGTTCGACTGCAGGCTCACCGACGAGCCGTGTCGGCGCAGCGAGTTCTCCGACCCGGTGCCGTATCCGCTCTCCGCCTGCGAATAAGTGACTTAATATCGTTGATCGTCATTTGTTTTCATCGCGCTTTACCACACGTAATAACATCGATTTATCGATATTTTATTTTTATGTATGTCGATATAACGATATAAAATTCGAATAATCGAAAACTCGAAATTTTTTTGAAAATACTCGATATTTTTGGAAAATACTCGATATTTTTTTTAAATCCTCAATATTTTTGGAAAATACTCGATATTTTTTTTGAAAATACTCGATACCTATATTTTATTGAAAATACTCGATATCGATATATTTTTCTTAAATACTCAATATCGATATTTCCGAAATATATCGACACATTCGATCGTCATTTGTTTTTGTCACGCATTGTTGGGTTGCCTATCGCCAGGCGCACGCCACGAGTTACGGCTCGCGTCATTTGTTGTTGGGGTCTGGCGCAGGCGTAAAAAACCGTCGCTCAAGGCCGTGAATCAGCTGAATCGCGTGCGCCGCCCGCTCGTTAATAAATTCATTTCGGCGCGCGATCTCATGTTTGGCCTCGAACGTCGAACTGGGGCAGCAGTGCGCTTCGCAGGCGTGCGCCGCGCCGCGCTCTATAAATACTCACTTTATAGGACTCCAGAGCTTCCACCCAGCGCTGCTTGTCCTCGACGGTGTCCGCCCGCAGGTACCAGACGCAGTCGTTCACGGAGACGTCGAACCGGCACTCGTCGAACTCGTGCGGCTGCAAAGGCAAACGCATGAGACGGTGCGCTCCGAAGGCGGCGCGATCGAGCGCGTCGACGCGTACCTTTAGCGTCGCCTTGGCGAGCGTGAGGGCGCCGCGGCAGCCGTAGTTGGACTCCTGCTCGCTCTTGTAGTAGCTGAGCGTGCCGTCCCTGAGCACGATCCACCTGTCCTGCCAGCCGTGGATGTAGTTCGTCCACTTGTGCAGCACGCCCTGCAGCTCGTGCGGCGCGCACTCGGCGTCCGAGTCGTCGCCGCTGTTGTGGTCGCCGCCGTCCGCCATTCGGGCGCCGCGGTTGTTATTGCGCGTCGGGACCGCGGGCGCCTCAGGCCATCCTAATTGGCGCGCCCCGAACGCGCTCGCGTCGCTGCAAACGCACTCGGCCGCGCGCGTCACTTCGCGCACGGGAACATCGCGCACCGCTCCGCTGGGATCCGCTGGATTTGGGCGATTCGTGCACCGGACGAGCGCAGGGCGTAGCGAACGGCAACGAGCAAACTGACGAGTCGAGTGTCAGTCGCAGGACGAGAACGCGCAAGAGCGAGTGAAGGACGCGTTAACACTTGTGCGACGTTCGCATCGAAGCGCGTCGTAGTAATTCACGTTGTATTCTTAGTCTAACGCCTAACCAGTTATCAGACGATGGAATAATAATAATTGTAGCGCAAGTTACTGCGTTGAAAACTGCGCTTAGTTTATATTTTCTTATGGCGACGCGATTGTGAGCAGGTAGCTTTAGGAGTCGGGCGGCCATTGGAGATATCGAACATATATCGATACAACGATATATCTGCACAATATTTTTCCATATATCGATATGATCATGTTAAATATCGAAACGAAACAATATAAAACTCGGCATTTTTCCATCAAATACCTAGATTGTCATCGGTCACTGCCTACTTATCTCTGTTTTTGAAACTCATCACTGCCAACTCACTTTAAAAAGCGCGAGTTTTGAAATATTAATGTGTCGCTAACGATATTTCTAAAATATATCGATACATTTTCGCGATCATGTGTTCGTTCTGTTCGACCAATCAAAAGCGAAGAGACGGTCGGGCCAGGCGAGAGTCGACGAAGCCCGCCGAACGCCAGAATTCGAAACTTGAACATCCGCCAAGGACGGAAACGCCGAAAACTAAACAACAAAGCGACAAAGCGCTTTTTACGTCTTATCCCTCCTGCCCCTTTTACTTTTGTACAATATTTTTGGCCTTGCCCAATAAAACTAATCAACACGCTATAAAATACGAACGAGTTTAACAAATGTACACGAAATGTCAGCAATTCGAAGCGGGGCGCTTATAAATGACTGTCGAACGTCTGGAAGTTGCCGGGCGGGCCGCGAACCAGGCGCGACTTGGCCTTCCAGATGTCCTGGAAGGAGGCGCTGACGCCGAAGCGCCGCTTGCCCAGCTCGCGCACCTCGTCGGCGATGTTCTCCTGCGAGGTGCCGCGCACGTCGACGAAGCGGCAGTTGGTGTCGGCGTAGTGCACGGAGATCGCCTTTCTGAAACCCTGAAACGCGTCGAGACTTTAGCATCGCCTTGCCGACTTTTCGGACGCGATTACTTTGGTCTTGTTCGGCCCGGAGCCGTGCAGCAGCAGCGGATGGAAGAACACCGTGTCGCCCTTCTCCATGATCAGATTCACGCGCGGCACGTACTCGAAGCCCGTCACGCCGTGGTACGCCTTGTTCTCGATGCCCTGCAAAACGATTTCGTTGCAATGCGTTTAAGCCGAGCCTTGGAGGGCGCGCCGCACCTTGGGATAGTCGTGCTGATACAGTATGCCGGCCTTGTGCGAGCCGGGCACGGCGAAGAGGCACCCGTTCCGCTCGTCGATGCGCTCCATCGCCGTCCAGGCGGCGGCGACGCGGTCCGCCGGCCGGAACGGGAAGTAGTGCAGGTCCTGGTGCAGCGGATGCAGCGAGAAGCGCTCGGCGCTGTCCGGCGGCTTGTTGATCAGCATCGAGTGCGCGGCGGTGACGTTCGGCCCGACGATGTTCTCGACGACGCGCAGCACGCCCGCGTCGGCGGCGTAGTTGTCGAAGAAGACGTCGTCCTGCACCCAGTCCTGAATCTGCGCACGGAATTCGCGTGAGGCGCTCGAGCGCTCGAAGGGCGGACCTTGGGACTCACTTTGTTGATGAGATACTCGCCCTTGACGTCGGCGCGCTTCCGCAGGCTGAAGTCCTTCATGACGGTCATCATGCCGTCGGGCTCGACCTTGCCGTCGCAGATGTCCACGAAGCGCTGCTGGCACGCGTCGAGCTTCTCGTGGGCCACCAGGTTCCGGAACACGATGTACCCGTTGTCCTCGTAGAAGCGACGCTGCGCGTCCGTGAACGACCCGCCGTCGACCGTGTAGCGATAGCTGGAACATCGTTCATTAGGTGCTGCTGTTACATCGCTGTTGAAATGCACTTCGCTTACTTGTGCGACATCTCGACGTGGACTGAAACTGAAGGCAAACAAGTCATCGATTAGATTGCATTTTATACGCTGCACATTGAACGCGCCGATAAAATCGGAGTTGCAAAACTGGTGATAAGTACATGACTTGCTTTTTATCCAGGCATTTGTTAGTTCTGATGTTCCGTTTGGCAGATGTTTTCTTATCTCGTATTGAGTCAGTCTGCGCTCTTACTGGCAATCTACTGATTCCGGTTCTGACGTAGGAAGTTAGTCTGAACTACTATCTACTTAACTGCTACTTTTTAATAGACTCACATCGGGCTTCGTTGTTGTTGTAAAGTTTAATGAGTTTTTCTTCGGTCTCGCTCGTTTTTTGTCTGCCACGCCACGAACCGGGCGAAATCTACTAATCTGGCGCGTCCTTTGCCCCGCTGCGTCTGCGGTCTAGGTTTTTATCGCGAAACGTGGCCTTAAGTTGATTTTTTCCTTTGTTCGTCCAAATTAATCCTACTTAAGTCGAGTCCGGAGTCCGCGCGCACCGTGAGCAAGCGAACGCGAATAAGTTGTGTGCAGAATCAGAAACGAGTTGGGGCATGCAAGGGGGACGTATTATTGACCGTCGCAAGCTGCGCCATTGCCATTTATCAATAATCTGCGTTATTTATATCACAAAACTAACTTTGAACCTAATTAAGCGAACGTAGATGAGCGCCATTATGATGCTGGGCAGTTCTAGTACACAATGCGTCCGAGCCACTCAAGAAACGAAATAAAACTTGCCACGAGCCTGTTTTCTATACAAATGATAATAAAATAATTAATTACGGACTCGCCTCTTAGTCATAATTAGTTTATATCGTCGTTTTAAATCGGTTTCCTTTGTTTTGTGAATTTTTATCGTTTCGTGAACTCGGCACACTTTGTAGGTAAACAATTCGAACCTGCGTCGTTCATTTGTTTCTACAAAGTGCTCCAAACACTCGTTCCTACCTATTAATCCCAAAATGCGTAATCGACACATTTTCGAAACGAAAAACGTCGTTGATCACTTAACAAATGACTTTTAGAAACTTTTAAGCCCAGTTAATGTTAAATACTGCTCGTTTGAAGCGGTTTGCATTATTTTTCGGTCGGTCGTTGCACGATACGCCCCGTGTATTGATTTTGTTCGCATCTGCGCGTTGGGAGCGGGGCGCGGTGCGCATGCGCCGCAACGTAGCTGTCGCAGTCATCTGTTCGCGTTTACTTCGGTGCACAGTGCCCTAGTCCCCATCCTGCAATTCATTCCTCGAGTCGCACTCGCCAGCTCGCGCGTTGTTCCTGCAGCGCACGGCTCGCACACGAAAAAAACGGGCGCAGAAGAAGAAGACGCCGAGCGAGCGCGACGCACGCCATTTGTTTATTGTTCGAGCGGCCGTCTCGCGGTCTCGTCGCGGCCGCACCGTCGCTCTTTTGTTTCCGTGCCGCGCGCCAATCAATCGCGCCAGCGGGGAAGTTCAATGCAGTCGGCGGACGACGGGAATCGCTGCAAATGTATTCAGGTACAGTGCGCCCATTCGAAGACCGCCGAAAACGCGCACGCCGACGTCGGCGACGCTCTTTTGTTTTCGTCGCGACGTCGCGTCGCGCACGTTACGTGCCGTTTTATAACGACGCGCGGCGCGCGCGATAAGATATCGTCGCCGACGTCAATATTTAGCGGTCCACCTGTCCGGGAATAGCGGAATGATTGATGGCGAACGCGAACGTGGACGCGCGCACAAAAAAAAGAGAAAAGAAGTCACTTTCACTCGCGCGAACGAAATTCGGCCGCGGCGCCGCCGTCCGCGCGCAAAACAAACACGCAACACGTAATCCGTGCATGCGCCAATAGCGCTTCCATATGTTTCGCGCGGCCGCCAGCTTCCAGTGCGTTTTCGAACGATCGCGCACGCTAATCGGCGCCCGCTGTTCGCAGTAATGGTCAACGAGTTCTCGCAACAACACGACTGTCCCAGGGCGAAGAAGAGCAAGACCGACGATGACGGCGGCGCGCCGACGACGGTCGGCTGCTGGGAGCGGCTGCCCGCCGTCATCCTCGACGACATCTTTCAGTATCTCTCCTTCGAGGACACCGTGCGCGCGTCGAGCGCCTGCCACAACTGGAGACAGAGCTTATATCATCCTAGGTAAATATTCATCGCGGTCGAGAGGAACGGGGCAGATGTTCAAGGTTGCTGCGGACAGGGCGCAGGGTGGTTGATGGGGGGAGGCAGGGGGTTAAAAATCACAGCTGCTTTGGGTAGACGCAGAATAAAATTACTAAATCTAGTTACTTTTCTGTCAATTTTACTCGTCTAACCTCAAAATTGGACAAAAGGCAATCATTCTGCCTCTGATTCTGCTTAAAAATCAAACATATTTTGGGAAAAGACCTTCTATGTCCTTTACACTCTTCTAGCCTAAAATCGAACATGTTTTGGAGTGAACACAATGAAATTACCAAATTTATTTATTTTTTCTGCAATTTCGCCTCGTTTACCTTCAAAATCGAGCGAAACATTGTCACTTTTAACATGAAAAAGCCTAAAATTGAACGTTTATACTCATCTAGCCCCAAATTCTGGTTGAAAATCAAAAATGTAGTTGTTTGTGATGAAATGAGCGAACGCCACGTTTAACCCCAAATTTACGCAAAATATTGTCGCATTTAACCCAAAAAGACCTCAAATGAGTTGTTCTATGTCCTTTACACTCTGCTAACCTTAAATTTTGTTTGAAAATCAAGCATATTTTGAGAAAACGTCAAAAATACCAAATTTAGTTACTTTTCAGCCATTTCGCCTCGTTTATTCCCAAAATCGAGCCAAATAGTCGGTTTTAAAGGAAAGAAATGTAAAATGCGTAGTTCCATGTCTTTTACACTTTCCTAACCTCAACTTCTGTTCGAAAATCAGACATATTTTGGAATAAACACCATAAAATGACCAAATGTTGGTGATTTTCTATCGTCTCGCCCCGTTTACCTCGAAACCAAGCAAAATGTTGTCGCGTTTAACAAGAAAATACCTAAAACGGGTTGTTCTGTGCTCTTTACACTCTGTTAACATTGGATTCTGCTTGAAAATCAATCATATTTTGAGTAAACGCAATAAAATCGCCAAATTTCGGCGTTTTCTGTGGTTTCGCCCAGTTTAACCTGGAAATCGAGCGAAATGTTGTTGCTTTTAAAAGAAAAAAGCCTAAAATGAGTTGTTCTACGTTGTTTATATTCTTCGAACCTCAAATTCTGTTTGAGAATCAAACATATTTTGAAAAAAATAAAAAAATACCAAATTTAGTTACTTTTCTGTCATGTCACCGCGTTTAACCTAAAAATCGAGCCAAATATAGTCATTTTTAAAGGAAAGAAAGGTAAAATGCGTTGTTCCATGCCCTTTACACTTTTCTAACCTCAAATTCCGTTCGAAAATCAAACATATTTTGGAGTAAACACCATAAAATCACCAAATTTGGTTGATTTTCTATTGTTTCGCCCCGTTCACCTCGAAACCAAGCAAAATGTTGTCACGTTTAACAGAAAAATACCTAAAATGGGTTGTTCTGTACTCTTTACACTGTTAACATTGAATTCTGCTTGAAAATCAATCATATTTTGAGTAAACGCAATAAAATCGCCAAATTTCGGCGTTTTTCTGTGGTTTCGCCCAGTTTAAATCCCAGCCCAGTGGAAATCGACCGAAATGTTGTTGCTTTTAAAAGAGAAAAGCCTAAAATGAGTTGTTCTAGGTTGTTTATATTCTTCTAACCTCAAATTCTGTTTGAAAATCAAACATATTTTGAGAACACGCAAAAAAATACCAAATTTAGTTACTTTTCTGTCATTTTGCCTCGTTTAACCTCAAAATCGAGCCAAATATAGTCAGTTTTAAAGGAAAGAAAGGTAAAATGCGTAGTTCCATGCCCTTTACACTTTTCTAACCTCAAATTCTGTTTGAAAATCAAACATATTTCGGAGCAAACACCATAAAATCACAAAATTTTGTTGATTTTCTGTTGTTTCGCCGCGTTTACCTCGAAACCGAGCAAAACGTTATCACGTTTAACAAGAAAATACCTAAAACGGGTTGTTCTGTGCTCTTTACACTCTGTTAACATTGAAAATTAAACACATTTTACAGTAAACATAATAAAATTGCCAAATCTAGTTGTTCGCCTATCAAAAACCAACAAAATCGCCCGAGGAATCGAATAAAACAAATTCTTGTCGATTTTTTAGGAAGTGGCAACAAGTGACGTTTGTGATAGACCCGAAGCGCCTCGACAAAGCTCAGTACTTGCGGGCGCGCGCCGGCCACATCGCCGCGCACGCCACCGTGCGCTTCAACTCCATCGAGCCGGCGTGCGTCGGCGAGTTCCTGCTGCTGCTCAGGAGCCTCGCGGCGAACAACAACCTCGAGTCGCTCGCGCTGGAGCCGACGCACAACACGATCGAGCTGCCCGAGGCGGCGCTCGCCGCGTGCGGCAAGGGCGCCGCCGACGAGGAGTTCCCGCTGTTCCGCGCGTTCGCCGACATCCACGGCCGACGCTCGCTGAGCGTGCTCAGCCTCGGCTGCAACGAGGAGCTCTTCGAGTGCCTGCCGGACATCCTGGCGCTGCTCGACGCGCCGAAGGCGGCGAAGATCGAGACGCTCGCGCTCGCCACCGTCAAGGAGGACCCGTGCAACTACCTGATGCAGAACCTCGAGCCGCCGCGCCTCGCCGCCTTCCGCCGCCTGCAGGTCCTCAGCCTCGACTACGACAACCTCGGCGACGGCGTGCTGCACGCGCTGCGCGACGCCGACGACTTCCGGCGGCTCGTCGTGCACGTGCACGGCATCTGGGACAAGCATCCCGGCACCAGCGAGGACGCGTGGCTGCGCCTGCGGCAGCGCCACCCGCGCTGCCTGCTGCGCCTGTCGTGCATCCACTCGACGGACGAGGTGCAGCACCTGCACAGCAAGGTGCTCAAGACCAACATGCCGCTGAGCCATCTGAAGATGCTGTTCTGCGAGCGGGTGCGTCAACGTGTCCGTCCCCAATTTCCTCGCTTAACGCTCGATTTCCGCCTGCGCAGATGAACAAGCACGTCCTGGCGAAGCTCTCGGCGTTCCGCGAGACGTTCGCGAGCCTCGTCTGGGTGGACAACCTCGCCAACGCCGACAGCCGCGCGTTCGTCAGGGGCGGGGGCGCCGCCAGCGCCGACCGCGACGCCGCCGACCCGCCGGAGCTGATCATCCTCGCGTGGGTGTGCAAGAAGCTGGAGGAGCTCGTCGTGCTCGGCTACAAGTTCTCCGACGTCGACTGGGTGGGCATCGCGAAGCTGCGCGCCGACACGCTGCGGCGGCTGGAGATCGCCGAGGCGGACGTCGTCCGGCTGTACGACTTCAGCGTCGCGACCGTAAGCACACGCGCACGACGGCCGGCGTCACGCGCTCTAATTCGATTCGCTTGCCGCAGGCCATCTCGAACGTCCTGGACACCAAGTGGGCGCCGCTGCCGAACGGCGCGCTGCACCCGTCGATCGTCGACCAGTCGCCGGCGGCCCTCTACACGGACGAGTACTTAATGCCGCTGCTGCTGGCGGACCTCAAGTAGGCCGATCGCGCGCGACGCTCGCGAGCGCAGTGGCGGTGGCGACTTTGACTGTCCGGGATGATGATTTTAGCGCGATGATTTTACGTCTTCTTCTTTTTACGGCCGGACGCGGGAGGGAGCGCGGAAACATTTGTGATAGAAACAGCCGCGAGGGGGTTGGGATACTTATTGTTAGGGAGCGACACGCGTTCTTCTTTTTGCCAGTATTTTATTCGAGAGGCGGTTTCTTCTTCGTCTTCTTTCTTTTTTTACATCAATTGCGGCTGTTCGGGTGTATGTTTTGTGATTAGCGCCAACTGACGATAGACGACCACACACACGCCGGAGAAGCAAAACTAACAAAAACACGTAGCGAGTAAGGCAACAACATCTGTGATAATGTATTTGCAACGATTGTTAACACACGCAAGTCTAGCCAACGTTTACAGAGCGACGCCGGCGCGGGGCGGGCGGGGGGCGGGGCCGCGGCGTGACGGAGACGAGGGAGGGGTGGGGCGATACACTCGCGCTCGGCGTGGAGCGACAAACATATACCAAAGTACCTGCGCAGGACGAGGAGGGAACGCGAGCGAAAGGAAGGGGGAGGACGTTTTCGGGCGGGCGGCGACAACGAACGGCGCGACGCGTCCAATTGTAAATAAGAGCATTATATTAGCGAGGGCCGCGGACGCTCGATAGTTAACAATCGAACCTTTGCGAAGACCACTAGTTAGCGCGCGCAGGCGCGATCGAATTCCATTAATTAAGGGTGCGCCGCGATTGCCATAGACACCGCGCCGATTTCCTAGCGCGACGCGAGAACCAATTATTTTTCGAAGCGATGAGCACGAACATCCGTCGACGCGATGCATTCCAATGCGGAACGACCGTTACCGTTACACTTTTAAGTTAAGTTAATTAATGAGAGAGAGAGAGGGCGAGATAGGGTGGGTGGGCGCCGATAGGGGAACAAACGCTGTCGCCGCGACGGAGAGCGACAGCTTGTACATAACAGCTAAGATGCGTACCTGAACACACACACACACACACACTCAGAGAGTTATTTTCAGAGCCCTAGTCCACGAGAGAATAACGAAAATTAGCGACGCGAGCGCGTCTGTATTATAGAGCGCGCGCGCGCGCGGCGTGGGCGCGTCCCCCGGCGGAGGGCGGAGCGGGACCTGCCCCGCCCGCCGC
>JARRAA010013991.1:0-33031 GCA_030557295.1 Ecitodaemon sp. MM-2014 | reverse complement strand
GGCCAATTTCAGCGCGAAAAATGTACTGACTTTGAGAGCCTCCTGTGCAGGCCCGAACAGAATTTTTTGCAAAATAAGTATGACTACGGAAAGAGCAACTATTCCTGATTAAAATGACATATAATTCAAATAATAAATCGATAGTTGCAAATACTGCCAAGGGGGGTTTATGAGGAGTTAAAATGCTCCGTTCGTAGACTGCGCGCCGTGCTTTTAGCAGATTTGTTGCAAGCGCGGGGTGTAATAACGCGATCAATTCAAAGTTGCGCGATAAATCAGTAAGAACCGACTGAAAGTTAGTCGCGCGCCTCTCGTCCTAATACTCCCCGGATCCTTCCGCCTCCCGCCTTCCGCCCGCCTCGTCGTCGTCCTAATCATGCGTCGAGAGATAGATCGAAGTGTTTATCGTGCGTGCGTGTTTCAGGTGCGGCCCATCATGAAGTACGCGTCCGTTTTCATCGTGGCGCAGCTGATGTCGTTCATCAAGACTGACAATCTAGGTATGGCGCCGATCCAAATTGCGATCTTTGTTGCGCGCGCATTAACATCATCGTTTTGTGTTTGGAATTGTGTGCGGCGGACGCGGACGACTAGCGCAGTCCTTCTCTCGGGCACGCTGCGACAATTCGAGCAGGCCGGATGCGACGACGATCAGATGGCGCTGAAATGTCCACCGGGCACGAGCATTTCCGTCGAATTGGCGCAATTCGATCCGTCCGGAGCGAAGAACGCGCGCTGCCAAGCGAGGGTTGCAAGCGGCAGCGCGAAAAACTGCTCGTGGCCCTCTCCGATACAAGTGAGTAACGATCTCCTCCCACCGTTCGACCGGTTGGTCGATGCCCATTTGCCAGAAATCGGAGAATCAGTCGAATCGCCCATTGCTTATTACTCAACGCAAGCTTTTGTTTCGCAGAACAAATGGGAAGAAATGACGAAGGGCACGTGGGGACGCGTAAGTAAACACGCCGGCCGCGATCCGCGGAGGGGTCCCAAAACTAACAAACGACTTTTTAATGCCGACTCTAGTACTCCCTGCTGCAGACCGTCGTCGAGGCCTGCCAGAAAAAGAAGAGCTGCAAGTTCCGCGCGTCGCCGCGCCCCTTCGACGGCGACCTGTGCCCCGGGGAGCGGAAGCACGTCGAGGTGGCGTATAAATGTCGCCCGTGTAAGTCACCCCCCTCACCCGCGCATCGCATTCGCCTCAATTATTTATCGGCTTTCGGCGATCTCGCAGACGAATTCCGCAGCCGAGTGGCCTGCGAGGACGAGCGCGTCCAGCTGCAGTGCAATCCCAATTCCCGCGTGGCGATTTACAGCGCCAGCTACGGTCGGACGGAGTACGAGAGCTTCCAGTGCCCGCAGCCGCAAGGAGTCGCCGAGGAAAGTGAGCGAAACGAAGGGCGCGCTCGGCGAAGCAGTCGATTCAAGACGTCTTTGCTCTGTTTCCAGCCTGTTTGGTGAGTTACGCAACCGAGACGGTCATGCGGCTTTGTCACGGCAAGCGGCAATGCGACTTCGGCGCGAATTCGGCGACGTTCGGCAATCCGTGTCGTCCGCAGACCAAAATGTACCTCCGGATAGTTTATACGTGTGGTGAGACTTCCGGTCTATCTTCGATCCACGACCAGCATTAATATAATGTGTTTTAGTCCCCCAGAAGGTCTTGAACTCCGAGTACGAGGAACCTTTGGGCGACGACGAGACGGAGCAAGATTTCGCCTACGACCAGGACGATTTCGACAATCTGGACACCACGAGGGAAAAGATCCGGGAGTTTGCCGCGTCACCCGCCAATTCTGAATCCGGAACAGGGCCAGGACATCTTTCCACTAATTTGGACCAAATCTCTAAAACCAATTACAGTACAGACCAACCGCATAGTAAGAACACTTCGAAGGGTACTTTATCTTCTCAGGAATCGTTCAACAAAGATAGAAATGCTCAAAGTAAGTTAGGTATGGTTACTAACCTCCGAACTAACCTAAAATCTGCTGCTTTGCTAGGTTTCGAAGAAAACACGTACATTTACGTTCTGTTAACTCTCGGAGCGGCGTCCCTGCTGTGCGTAATCATCGTAACGAGCAGGATGCTGGTGAGAAGACATCACGATGTTCCCGCAGCGGCTGCAGCTAAGTTCCAAGCGAAACAGACGACTAATAGTCTGAATCTTGTCGGAGAGACCACGACATCCTTGGATCTGGGCGCTCCGCTTCCGGTGCAACCGCACGGTCATCAAGCGCAGCTGGAATGCGACCGAATGGCGACGCGTTGCGCGAACAGACAGCAACTGCAAGACAATCTAAATGCTTTGAACGTTAATATCGAATTGCCGCACGTACACGTGCACAGCGCGGGCGATTATTATTATGGATGACAGCAGGATCCGGACGGAGGTCCGCCGCCCATTAGCGTTCCTTCGCCCACGTCGTCGTGTCCGAGTCAACGGACGTACTGTTTCTAGTGAATCTAATATGTCCGACTTGTACATTGTGTAAATACTAGATGTTTTTGTATAAAACGAAATAAACATAAAGTTAAATTAAAATTATATTGCGGTGCAGATAAATTGCAGGTTGTTATTTATGTTGTAGTAGTTAATAAAGAGTTTGAGTTATTCGTGTGAATACCCCAAATGTGTCCAGCGTTGAGTAATTCTTGAACGTTTTCAAAAGCGCCCGTAACGTCGGATCTTGCCACGACAGTTTAATAATTTATATTTCATTGCATGTCAGAAGAGTTGTTATTTCGGCTGCAGTACTACCCGTGGTGAAATTTCAACCGGAAGTGTGTCAAAATGGCGCATGAAGTTGTGCAGTTCATGTGCAATCACAAAATCATCCGTAACTACGGCCCTGAATGCGTCAACTTCGTTATTTTGGATTTATTTTGTAGCGTAAAAATTATTCTTTCGAGTTACGTACTAACCGTACCTGAATTTCTACCGGAAGTATGCCAAAATTGCGCATAAAGTTGTGTATTTTGTGAAGTTTGACAAAAGTTGCATCACAAAATCGCATGTAACTACGGTCCTAACAGCGTTAACCACGTTATTTTTAATTTATTTTGTAACGTAAATGTTGTTCTTTCGACTTACGTACTAACCATATCTGAATTTCTACCGGAAGTGCATAAAAAAGGTGCATGAAGTTGTACATTATGTGAACTATTCCAAAAGTTGCATCACAAAATCGCCTATAACTACGGCCCTGGCTGCATCAATTTCATTATGTTGGATTTATTTTGTAGCGCAAAAGTTGTTCTTTCGATATACGTGCTAACCACTTCTGAATTTCTACCGGAAATATGTCAAAACGGCGTATGAAGTTGTGCATTATGTAAACTTTTCTAAAAGTTGCATCACAAAATCGCCTGTAACTATGGTCCTCACTGCGTCAACTTCGTTATTGTGGACTTATTTTGTAGCACAAAGGTTGTTCTTACGATGTACATAATAACCATTTCTGAATTTCTACGAGCAAGGTATAAAAAGGGGTCCAAAGCTGATCAACGTTCGAACTTTATCAAAAGTTGGCACTAAAAATCGGCCCTAACTATATCAGCTTTATTACTTAGACACAATGCGATAGCGTAAGAGTTTTTCTATCCACTCAAATATTAACAGTCGCTGAGTTTCCATCGGAAATGTGTCAAATTTGCACCCAATATTGTGTATTTTTTAAAACTTTTTCAAAACGTTCATCACAATATTGCTTGTAACTACTTCGTTATTTTGGTTTCATTTTGTAGCGCAAAAGTTGTTCGCACTAACCATCTTTGAGTTTCTATCGAAATTGCTTCAGAATGGTACAGAAAGTTAGTCAACAATATCAAAAGTTGCCACGCAAAATCGCCTGTAATTCCTGTCCTGACTACGTCGGCTTCATAATTTTGACTTAATTTCGAAGCGCAAGAATTTTTTTTTATATTTAAGGAATCGCTAAAATAGTGACCAAATTTAGCAAACAATTAAAAAAATGATCTCGCAAGACCGACTAAAACTACGGTCCTGATCACACCAGCTTCGACATTTTCACATTTCACATTCCCATGATTTCCTTGCACACTCTTAAAGCTAAACATTTTGATTAAGAAATTATCTTTATTATTAGATTTGTATCACAAAAAATACAATGAATTGTTATAAAAGTCAGAGAAACAAGTGTCCGACTGTCGCGGCAGCCCGACCACCGTTTCCGCACACTGCTTAACAATTCGCGCCTCGAAAACAGAAAAATCGTCCATCCTCCGATTACTAAAGAAACTCAATGCTTAATCGAACTAAAGTGCTCGCTACCGTCCGCCCTCTAAGCAAAGGGGCACGAAAATAATATGAATCGAAACAACATCCTACGTTAACAAATCATTAAGGAGAGAACCTGAATATCGGCGGCATTCAAATTCAATCTATCACGACAAATGTCCGGCCGCGCGCCGCGGCCGCTTACAAAAATATTTGTGCCATTCGTATGTCTGTCTCGCGCGAAGCAATCGAACAGTGCAAGTCTGAACGTTCGCGCGCCTCTCTGCGCCGCGGCTGGGCATCGACAGCGCGCTTCGGTTCGCGTTCGCTATAATCAAATTGTCTGGCCTATCTCGTATGCGCTTCGATAGTGTGTTTAAATAAGTGTGTCCTTACTGCGAATCGCCTATATACTCTTACATCTTAAATGTACTTTTCTTCTTCTGCTTTTTTTTTAATATTTACTTTTCTAACATTCTTATATTACACATTGCAAAATATCAGAGTTCTGTACACAAATACTTATTTACATTTGAATTCATAAAAACGTTTATCGTACGAGGGGGGTAAATCAAAGAGAAACGGGCTGAAACGAGCTGATCGCTGCGGAGCGCTAAGTCTGGAGTTGGCTTGCGTTATTACTTTCGGTTTAATGCTTGCGTTCACTTATCGTTTCGGTTGGATTATTTTCCTTTTTGTAATTTCTAGCGTGGTATTGTTTTTGCGACGGTAAGAAGACACTATGACGGGACGCCTCGTCCCGGTATGAAAAAGAACTGCAATTACGCTCGATACGCGCGCGCGCTCGTGTTGAAAGTGGTTTTTATCAGTCTTAGAACAGAAACATGCTATTATCATCAATGTTTAAGCGAAGCCGAAGCCCTCCGAACATTCGTGGATGGCTTTTAGCAGATACGATCGCAGCTTGTCGTACGTCTCGTAGACTGGCAGGTCCAGCTGATTAAAACTGCAACAGCGACGACAACAATGAGAAAAAATCAGTTTTTCGCCTTCGCTCGAGGAACGTACCAAGTGTGAGCCGAGGGCAATCGGTCCGTGGATCGATCGTCGCGATGTATCTGGAACTTCTGGACGCCGTTCATGCCCTCCAGCGCGCCGAATCCTTGCAGCGGCACCTTCGACGTGCCGGTGACGAACTGCAGGAATTTCGCGCGGTCGGCCTGATCGAAAGAGCGCAACGCTCTCCAGAACCATTGAATCTGCAATCAAGCAAACGCAACATGAGAATCCATCGGTCCGCAGATGAATTTTCCATCATTACCTGTAAGGAATTAGCCTGATACTTGTGATATTCGCTGTTGGCCTTAAGATCTTCGATGTCGACGTTGGGCAATCCGGAAATGAGCAGTTCCAGCTCCTGCTCGTTGAAAATCGAAATCAAGCGCTTCGGTATAATATCGTAGAATCCTTCGAGGAAAGCAGTCAATCTAAGCAACAGAGAAAACGTTAATGAATGCGCCCATTCTATCCATTACGCAAAGACTTACTGTTGTCTAATGGCTCCGGTCATCTTCATTTGACACGAGCGTCGGACATACTCCATCTTGTTTTCCTCCGTCACCGGCACGTTGCGGCCGTTCGGGATCAAATCGCGCGTTTCGGTGACGCCGAATTCGTTGATCTCGGTGCTGAACGTGAGGTCGCAATCAAAGTTATTGATGTTGTTCTCCATGAGGTACACCAGTCCCCTGTAGAAGCTGTAGTCCTCGCTCTCCATGTCCGTGTACTTCACCGGGATACCGAGGATGTGTTTGTAGAACGAACGCGTAAAGTAACACTCGAGAAGTTTGTTGTCATAGATGGCTTTGGCTGCAAGCGAACGCAAATTAACATCTTCGTCGAATTTCTAGAGGGAAACGCCTACCAATCACACGACCAACGAATTTGTAATAACATAGATGATTGGGATTGTAGTGACTCGCCGAATTGATCATGTAAGTCACACGATCGCCGGGAGAGACGGTGAAGAGCGCGTACATCGGGTTGAAAATGTCCCTGGAGATGATGACGTACCATTCTCGCAGTAGGCCGCCGGCATCTTGTCCTTCCTCGTCTGAAAAACGAAAGCTCACAATGAAAACCAACCCTTCGACGACGTCGCGCGAGCAGTACCTTCGAAAACAATGTAAAACCTATTCTTCCACTCCTCGGGACTCCTCCGATACAACTCCCTGAAGGAATCCTCGAAGACGTGCTCGCGCCTCACGTGCACGGCGGTCTCCTCTCGCCGAATGTTCTGATCGAGGCGGTCCAGCTCCGTGCGGAAGTAGCGCCGCTTGATGTCGAAGTCCAGGACGCGCGTGTGATCGACGAGCACGGAGAACGGCCCGTCGGCGAGATGCGACGTGGTCTGCCTTAGGATCTGATTGAGGACGGTCCGGTGCATTTCGGCGAACGTGAGGAACTTCTGGTGCTCGGGCAGGACGCTCCTGCCGCTGGTCTCCATGATGTCGCTCAGCGTGAGCGAGACCAAGGCCTCCCCCTCGCCCTGGGCGTTGCCCTCGGCGCCTTGCGTTTGCCCCTGGACCTGGGATTGAGCTTGCGCGGCGCTGTTCGCGGGCGGCTTGTTGTCCGTCGTGCTGGCCGCCTCCTGCGGCGGAGAATGCACCAGGAAGAACGCTTCCACCGCCGGTTGCAACACCAACACCGCGTGGTGATCGGGGGTGTGTTCCAGCTCCAAGAGGCAAAGGCTCAAGGTATGCCAGAGTCCCTGAGGATCGTCCAGTTGTTCGCTGAGCGGGCCCAAGGTTAATCCGACGCCGTCGGGGCCCTTCTTGTTGGTGATCGCCTCGCGGATTTGGACGATCACGCGGAGGACGCGGAGGAAGAAGACTTGACTGGATGACTTTGATGTTAGGGGCGCCATGGATGGCAGCTGAAGATCGCACGACGTCTTGACCTTCGACGAGGCGGTGATGACGACGTGCTCGTTGGTGAAGCGATTGTTTAGGATGCCCTTGGACGTGCTGGCCTGTTGTTCCTCCTTGGGCTTGCTCGATTTCGTGTGCGTGCGCTGCAACTCGGTCAGCATGGCGCTGATCTGTCCCTGGACGATCTCCCCGATGCGCTTGGCGCCCTGCAGCAGGAGATTCAAGATGGACCGGCTCATTTCCAACGAGCACGTGGACAAGTTGAGCAGGAGCGCCGTCACGTCTTCCAGGCCCTCCTCCGAGCAGCTCTTGTAAGTAAGTACGTTCACGGCCAAGTTGAGGGCGGCCTCGGGTGCCGCCACGCTTTCGTAGTTCTGCGCGATGGTCTTCGTCGCCGAGTTGGAGTCCCCCTTGGACAGCTCCGGCATTCCGCTGGAGATCACCGACAGGAGGCGCAGCAGTTTGTCCGTCAACTGTATGCTGCCCTTGATCACGTTGCTGCTGAGCATGCCCATCAGCGCGCCGAAGGCGGACTGCTCGAAGGACTGCACAAAGTTATCCGTGTCGCTCCCCAAATTGAAATTGCTATGGGTCTTGTTCAAGCTCTTGCCCTTTTTGGTGCTCGCCGCGTCTAGCTTGAGCAACATGTCCCAGAAGTCGGTCGTCTCGGCCTTGTTATTCTTCGCGGCCGTCTTGTCCGTCTTGGACTTCTCCTTTGGCTTCAGAGGTAGTAGAAAGGTGGGGAAGGTGCGCGACAAAGACGTGAAGATGTCCAAGGCGTTCCGACAGACGATGGGCGCGGCCTGGGCGTGAATGGTCACGCTGGAATTGCTCGAGTTCTTCTCGGTGCGCTTGCCGGGCGCGCGGTTCACGATGAAGACGTTCGCGTGGCAGCCCAGGGCGGCTTCCATGCGGATGTTCAACCAGTTGGCTCCGTTGCCCATGTTCTTCGAATCGGTGGTGAGCTTACTGCTCAAGGGACCGGGCTTCGGCGCCTTTTTGGCTTTGACCGAAGCAGCGTCGTCGGGTTTCACGTGAACGCTGCGATCGATGATGCTCAGCAGGGCTCGGACAACCCAGTCGCGAGTTGGCACATGATGACACAGGTTCCTGATAACCCTGTGCAGCCTGCTGGTGTTCAGCTTGGGATCGTCGACGAAGAGCAACACCAGGAGGCAGGAGAGAGCCTCGTGGTCGAGCAACTGCCTGCCGCGGATCTTGATGCTCCCCGCCGGGTGATTCGAGGGGAAATCCGGACGCTGCGCCCACTGAGGCAGCAGGTGCGTGGTGTTAAATCGGGAAGCGAGACGTCCCCGCCCGGTGTGACGGATAATCGTGGTCAGATTAGCTTCGAGGAAGCGCTCCTGCACCTGCATCTGTCTGTTGCGGGCCTCCCAATCGCGACGGAGCGTCTGCGCCTCCGCAGCCAAGTCTGGGGGTAGGGCGGACATCTGCGAGTCCTCCATGTCTGACAAAATCATGGTCCTCAGAGAGGGCTGCAGCGTCTCGAAGAAGGACGCCGCGTCAACCGGTTCGTCTGGATTCGCCCGCGTCGCCGCTTGCCGTTGCTGCTCCAACCTCTGCTGGGTCAAAACCTCCTCCTGCAGGGATGGCGGCAGCGCCGCCAGGAACTCGGGACTCACCTCGCTCGATCCGCTCGCCACGGGTTCCTGGGGAACCGACGTGGCCGATATGCGTTCCTGCAATCGCAACATCCTGTGTTGTTCGAGCACCTCCCGCCGCATTTCTGGCGGCAGCGCTTCGAGGAACGACGGATCCACCCCGTCGGGTATCTCGTCGTCGGTGTCGATGCGCGAAGCGGCCGCGGCGCTCGAAGAGGAAGTCGTGGTGTTCTCGGGGGGATTGTTGCCGGAGCTGGAAGATGTCGCATCGCTGCCCTGCGCTCGTCCCTGGGTGCGTTCCTCCATTTCCTGCTCTAGGGCAGAGATCATTGCGTCGGTGATAATCTGAGGCGCTTCTTCTCTGGGCTCCTCCAGCGCGGCGACCATCGCCGGCGTGAGCGTCTCGTCCTCGTTGCTAGTGTTTGCGTTCGACTGGTTATTGGTGTTCTCCTCCCGCACGGTCTGGTCCTGCGCGTAGCTCCTTCTGAAATACTCCGGATCCTCTCCGTCGCAAATGGACGAATGGAAATCCGGACTGAAAGACGGATTCTCCGACACGACGATGTCGACCTCCTGCCGTTGTTCGGGCGGGTTCCTTTCCGCGCTGGGCGCGCGCTGCTCCCGCTCGCCGTTGGGCGATTCGGGCATTTCGGGCCGCGGAATTTCCGGCATTTCGTTCTGGTCGAAACCGGACAAATCGATCATCTCGTGCGGAGGTGTGATCCACAGCGGGAGTTCGATGGGGCCCGGGGAATCGGGCCGAGCAGGCTCCGGCAATATTTGTTGATAATGCGTGGGCAAAGGCTGCACCTCCGGCGGCGCGGCGGGCTGCTCATCGCTGGGCGCCGGATTGCCCGGATTGCCGGCATTGTTCGGATTGGCGTTCGGAGCGGCCGACCCGTCCTCGGGCCAGAAAGGCACGTCGGCGGTCTCCTCGTTCGGCGTCGAAGTGCAAATCATGTTCACCTTCATCTTCTTCTCCTGCGCGACCTGCTTCTTGTGCTTGACGAGGCTGGGGATCAGGTCGTTGCTGACCGTCGTGACGATGTCGTGCATGGAGTCGCCGTCGATGAATCGCGACTCCTCCTTCCACCAGTGCAGCACGACCGGGATGTGGTTGATGGTCGCCAGCATGCTGGGACCGAAGATGTAGCCGGTCTGATCGACGAAGTCGATCTGCTCCTCCACCGAGGGGAAGATGCCGATGTTGTCCATGACGACCACGCGCGCGGAATCGCCCCGGGCGACGTTCACGTTAGAGTTGAACACGTTCGACGCGCCGATGTGCAGGTTGCGGCCGGCGGGGCCGAGCAGTCTGTTGAATATACTGGTTACATTAATTAAACAACAATCAGGTGTGTAAAGCGGTCTGTACTACCTTTGAAGGATCACCGGCGGGTTGGCGTTGCGGGTGTTGAGCTGGAAATATTGGTAGCGACGCGTGCGGCTGGTGCGTTGCGCGCGCGCCATGTTCGCCACGGCGGCCTCGTGCGTCTGCCGAGAGACGAGCAGCGGGTGGATCGTGGGGGCGGCCTGATCGTTGGCGTTGTTGGACTCGTCGAACTGCAGCGTCGGTATCGTGAAGCCGTTCTCGTTCCAGCGGACCATTCGAGGAAGGGAATCGTGCTCCGATTCTTGGTCGGCGTATTGCAACATGACGATGTCCTCGTCGCGATCGACGTTCGCTGCGGTAACAGGAAACGTATCGAAATTATTTGCCACGTTTTCAAATGAAAAAGGCGAAGAAACTTACCGAACTCTTCGTTTTCGTTGTATTCAATCGTTTCGGCGCGATCGTCATCCTCCTCCTCTTCGACGTCGTCCTCGTCCTCCTCCTCTTCGTTATCATCGTCCTCGTCGTCGTCGTTGTTTTCGTCGAGGGTGTTCTCGGCGTTGTCGTCGCCGTCGTCGTCGACGTCGTCCTCCGAGTCGCCCGAGTCCGCCGAGTCGCCGGAATCGCCCGAGTCAGTGCTCATCAGCTCTTCGGTGGCGTCGCGCTCGTGCTCGTCGAACACCACCAGGTTGGACTCGTCGTCAATGTCCATGGTGCCGCTGCTGCCGTTCTGTCCGCGATCTACTAAAAGTTGTTCCACGATTTCATCCAACACATTAACATGCACATTGAAAAAGTTATCACCTAGGCTGGACGCGACCGCCGACAGGTCGTGCTCGGTATTCTCGGCGTCCTCGGCGGCGTCCTCGCCCTGCGCGTTCGTGACGTCCGTGGAGGTGCCGCTGGCGTTGCCGCCGACGCCGGCCGGCTCGCCGCTCACGTCGTAGGTGCGGCGGCGCTTGCGCGCGCTACTGCCGGTGATGTTGCCGGTCACCGGCTGGTTGACGATCTTCGAGAGGCACTCCATCGGCTTCAGCGCCGAGTTGATCGTGGCGGCGAAGTTGGGGCTGGACATGTCGAGGCAGTGCGGCACGCGCGCGAGATCGTTGAAGATGCCCTTGCGCAGCATCAGGCGCGCGATGTTGTTCACGTTCGCGTTGAACGTCTGCGACTTGTAGATGCGCACCTGCTGCACGGGCGGGCACTGCTCGATCATGCTGAGGATGATGCCGGTGATGTGCTGGATGCGTTTGTGCTTCTCGTTGGACTCGGGCATGAGCAGCGCGCGTATGAGCGCCGCCTTCACTTCGGTGACGAGCGCCGTCTGCGCCTCGGGGGCGTGGTTGCACGAGGCGATTCCGGCGATGAGCGTGCGGCACATGTTGGAGCACTCGCGGTCGCTGAAGTCTTCGTGGATGGGCAGGATCTTGTCGAACAGGAAGGCCAGGCACGTGCAGTCCTCCTGCAGCTCCTCGCAGGTGTTGTGGTCGTAGACGTAGTCGGTTATCAGGCGAGCGACGCCCGCGTACGAGACGACCGAATCCGCCAGGATCTTCAAAATGTTGGGTTTCGTCAGAATCGGCCGCCCGCTCGAAAAGGTCGGATCGATCTGCGTCTCGATGCTGCTCTCGCTCAGCGTCCGCGTCAGCTTGGGTCGCTCTTCCTGGTTGTCCAGATTCAGTATGTCGCTGGCAGGCGCCATGTTGTACAAGAGGTCGCTGGCCCGTTGGAACATAGGAGCAATATAGGAACAGGTGCCCGTCCTTCCGGCATTCCCACTGTTGCCGCCACCAGAGGAGGAGGAAGTCCCCGCCTGCGCGGGCTGCGCCGACTGGCTCTGCTGCTGACTCTGCTTCTTTGACGCGTGGCAGTCGGGCGTCAACATGCCGAACAGCAACTTCATGGAGTCATCCACCGGCCTGAGCAGGGCGTTCAGCAGGGCGTAGATGGCATCGACCGACTCCTTCTCCACCATGGTGGGCGCTTGACTCCTATTCGAAGGCTCCGTGCTCAGCAGCAACCTAGAATCGGTGTCCTCCTCCATGATCCTCCTGGAACTATCGATTCTCAGCGTGTTTTTAGCTACATCCAGGAATATCTTCGAGTTCCTCGTCACCGCGCTCCCAATGCTCCTGAGTAGAAACATTAGCTCCTTATAGGATGCCGGCAACGTGGCCAGAGTCCTTCCCCGGATGACCTTCTCCATGGCGTACGCCAAGATGGAGGGTCCTTCCAGCGCGTGCCGGATCAACAGCGTCGCGAGCGTCCTGAACCCGCTAAACGAGTACCTCTCGTTGTATTTCAGCAAACACTGAATGCCCCCTTGAGAGACGAACAGCTTGGCGATGTCGAAGTCCTGAGTGAGTCTGAGGCATACGCGCATGATAGCGTGCAGCGTGTCCTTGTCGATTTCGGTCTTCATCAGCACCGTGCACCGCTTGACGATGCCCTCGGCCTGCTCCTTGGTGAACGTCTTCAGCTCCACGCACCTGCTCGCCTCCTTCTTGGTCAACTTCACCGGCTGGCTGGCAGTGTCGTCCAGGTCCGCGAGCTTGGACAGGTTCGCCGGCGTCATGCTGATGGGGCGGTTGTTGTTGCTCTCCTCGTTGATCTGCTGCATGGTGGTGAAGCTGATGGTGTACCTGCGCCGGCCGCACGTGATGCGGACGGTCTGCTCGCCCTTCCAGTAGGCGTCGTTGATGATCTTGTTGTTCGCCTCCGAGTACTTCGTCCACTTGCCCGAGACGATGTCGTACCACTTCCAGACGCGGCTGGTGGACATGTGCATCTCGCACTTGCGCTGCGTGCTCACGGATACCTTGCCGAAGGAGTCGAGCAAGAGCAGCACGGGCGTCAGCCACTTCGGGATCGGCGCGTCGCGATGCTCGGTGAGCACGTTGCCGGCCAGCTCGAGAAGGTCGATGAAATGATAGACGAGCATGAAGTCGAACTCGAAATAGGAAGGCACTTCGTAGAAGAGCGTGTACAGGTGCGTGTAGTAGGCGAGGCGTCGCGACGGCTCCGACTGACACCAGAACTCGGGCGTCACGCTGCTCTTCTCGTTCAGGATCTGCAGCGTGGTGTCCTTGATCTTCTCGAGCAGGTTCTCGATGAAGCTCTGCTTGAACGACGGCCCGTTGCGCTTCATGATCGTGACCAGCAGGTCGCACACGCGGAAGACCGACTCCGGCACCGTCTCGATCAGCTCCAGACAGACGTCGGGCGCTTTGCACGTGAACTCGTCGATGACCTTTTCGGGAATGGGCTTCGGGTCTTTGGGTATTTCCTTCTTCTTGGGCCCGTCCGTGCCCGATCCGTTGTCGCCCAAGGACATCGCGATGGCCAGCACGAGCTGGTCGTCCTCGGACATGTCGATCTCAGAGGACTGGGGTGCCATAGACACCTGCGGCGTTGCGAGGAGATACTCGGTGGCCTGTTCTAGGTTGAAGGTGCGATTCAACGCGTCCATGGCGGGCACCCTCAAGAAGCCCATGTCTAGCAATGCGTTGAGGCTCTCTGACGACGGCTCGTTGGCTTGTGCAGCGCCCGCCGAGGTAGCAGCGCCGCTGGAAGTCGCGCTGGCCGCGCCCGCGGTGCTCTCGCTCTTGGTGTCGTCGGTCTTGTTCAGTTTCTCCTGGATGATCTTCTCCCCGCGAAGGATGTGCTTGAGGATGGTCAGGATGGCGTCGCTCATGCGCACGCCGTAATTGGGCAGCGGTTTCTTGCCCCAGAGCAGCATGATGGCATTGAAGGCGTCCGAATGAATCTGCATGAGGTACTTCAGGGGATCGAAGACGACGGTCTTCGTCGTGCCCGGTCTGGCGGAGATGACGTGCGGGGAATCGAGGATGGCCTTCGGATTGACCATCTTCTCCAGCAAGGTGAGCCACGCGTCGAGGAACTCGCCGGTGCCCTCCGGCAGGTTGGGATTCTCCAGCGCCGTTTCGATCTCAAGGGTGCCGCCGGCGCTCAGGGCCCACTCGAAGGCATTGAAGAACGTGACCTGACCGCCCAACGCGACGAACTTGTGCAGCATCAGGTGGTACGGGTACTTCTTCTCGTCAAAGAGCATCGGGCTAGTGAATCCCACGCTGCAGATGAGGAAAGTGAGCCGGAATTTGGGCACGGGACTCGGGGGCAGCCGGTGATAGTTGAGGCCATTGGCAAGGAGGACATTCAGGGCCGTGGCGACGGAGCGCGCGTGCGAACTGGACAACGCCGGCGTGGAGACCATGTTCTGTCCGCGGCGTTGTCTGATGGGCGATCCCACGCACAACTTGACAAGCAGGCCGAACAGCTCTGCCAGCGCGCGTCCCAGACGGGAGGACGCCCCCAACAACGGCTTGATGTACTTAAGCTGCTGGGCGGTCGGCTTGTTGCTGGGGGTGGACTCGGAGTCGACGTCCATGACGCTCGTGGACGCCGTGGGATTGGTCGTGAGCTGCTCCATCGCCGAAGCGACGTTGTCGCCTTCCTTGGACTCCTTGGCCTCGCTGGTTATGATGTTTAGTTTGTCCATGTCCTCCTTTCCGAAATCGCACTCGGATTGGATGACGTCGTCGGAGCAAAGCGCCAATAACAGCGTACTCTCCCAGACCAAACTGGTGTACAGCTCGGCGAGACCTTTCAGGACGTAGAGACCCTCCTCCGTGCCCCAGTGTTGCAGCGACAGGGTGCGGATGTCGTTCTGCCCGGTACGGCAAACGTGCACGAACATCAGCACATAACCGTGCGCGGCGTTCATCGCGTGCAGGAGGGGCGTGGCCGACGCCGTGCTGAACGCGGTCTCGAGGTGCGGGGCGTTGGCCAACTCGTGCAAGAGTTTCGATCCCCTGGGCATGTCCAGACTGAGATACAACGGCTTGAGACGCTGGAGTACTTGGTTCAACTGCTGGGAGCCTTCGTCCAGCACGCGCTGCTCGTGCGCGAGGTTCAGGATGCTCTTGCAGACGCTCGCGACGGCCTGCGCGGAGTTGGTGATGGGACAATCGACGGGCAAGTTGGGCAATCCGAGGATCTTCAGCAGGGGAAACAGGCCGTTCTGCGCGACGAACTCTCTGCAATGATCGTCCGTCGAGTTATTGCTCAAGATGGCGTCGACGAACTTGGTCACGTTGAGGATGTACTCGGTCAAGGCGATGGGCTGCTTCTCGCTGTTCAGCGTGGCCTGATTCTCCTGATTCTCGGTCTGGGCGTTCTGGGAGGAGGTCGACGCTTCCTCCTCGTCCTCGTCCTCCTCGTCCGAGGAGTTGCCCTCCGTCGCGTTGGTGTTGTTGCGCTGCGTGATGATGGGCGACGCCTCCGACTTGCTGTGCGGACGCCAGCAGACGTACTTGGGGTCGGTGCCCAGGACGCACAGCTCGTTCAGCAGCTGCACGATCGCCGTGGTCGCGTTCACCTTCAGGCTCGGCTGGTGCCGCATCAGCTCGTCCATGGCGTTGCCGAGATTCGTCGCGGCGTCGCCGAGCGGGTCGGAGCTGCGGCGCTTGCGCATCGCCGAGAGGTAGGTGGGCGAGAGCAGCACCTTGAAGAGCCGCTCGAAGGGCTTGCACTTCGAGAACGACTGCAGGCCGCGCGTGTTGAGGCACAGCGCGCTGAAGACGTTCGGCAGCGAGGCGAGCACCTCGCGCGTCGCCGGCACGTCCTTCACCAGCAGCGCCTGCAGCACCACGTCGGTGAGGCCGTTGTCCTGGATGGTCGAGAGCAGGCTCGGCTCTTGGAACACGTAGACGGTGACGACGTCCGTCGCGAGCAGGAACAGCGAGGGGCCGTAGTACTCGGCGTTCGAGATGATGTGCTTCAGCGACGTGGGCAGCGTGCCCTCCATGAGGTGGCGGATGTGCTCGGAGAAGGTGGAGTCCTGCAGGGCCTTCTTGAGGAAGTTGAGCATGGACTTCAGCAGCGCGGTGCGCTGCGCCAGGCAGGTCTTGCCCACGTTCTCGGGCACGAACTGAAACTCGTAGTAGGTGGGGTCCTCCTCGCTGGTGCCGGCCGCCGGCGACGCCGGCGCGGCGGCCCTGTCCTCGCCCTCCGCCTGCAGCGAGGACAGCACGTACGGGTGCTCGGCGACGCACAGATTCACCTCGACGTCCAGGCGACTGATGAAGCTCTGGAGGCCGCCGTGCGTGTAGAACGCTTGCATGTCGACGTTCGTGATTAGGTCAATGACGCGGACGGCGCGCGTGACAAACTGAAAGCAACGTGCGCGTCAAACATTTTCGCGCCGACCGGGGACGGGCTACTCACCGTAATGTGTTCCAGTTCGACTCCGTGCCAGTTGATCACTTGCAGCAGCGACTCCATCATGCCGCAAGAGACGAGCGCGTCGCCGCCCGACTCGTAGCTGGCCAGGTGATAGAGGAAGCTGAAGAGCGCGGTGGCCAGCGGCAGCGGGAAGCGGCCCTTCGCGTCGGCGGCCGTGAGCGGCTGCGCGCCGATGCCGAACTCCGAGGCGAACTCCAGGCCCTCCTTGGGCTCGTCGGCCTCGTCGGCTTTCGCGGCCGCCTTCGACTTGTCGTTCGTCTGCGAGGTGAGCGACGATATGCAGTTGCGCACGAGCACCGGCAGGAAGCCGTGGTACTGGCTCGCGCCCGTCACGTCGATGATGTTGTTCAACCGCGATCCGGGCTTTCTAAACAGGGCGAAACGATTCGTTTAGGGGACAACGCCGACAAATTCGAGCGAGCGAGCGCACGTACTTGGGAAAATGTGGATTCCTATCTAAGTGTATTATCGACGTAAGCGTTCTAAGCGCGGCCGAGCGTATCTCGACCAGGTAAGGCAACTTCAGTTCGATCAACTCGACGAGCTCCTCGAGCAGGCCGTTGTAGAGGAGCGTGTGCGCCGAGTCCTGCAGGGCGTTCGCGTAGACGAGCACGCTGAGCGCCTGGAGGCGCGCCTGCACGCAGAGCAGGCGGTTGCGGTAGTTCGAAAAGTGGTAGGCGAGGCGCACGTGCGTAAACAGCAACATCTAGAAACGAATCGATACATTTGCCGGGCCGTCGCAATAATGTCGCGAACATGCGCACCTCTTTCTCGGGGGGAATATTATACAGGGCCAAGATCCCCTTCATTATTTCGCCGGGCGACTTCCTGAGCTGGTCCACGTGCTCGACGTGAATGTAAGTAATGCTTTGCTTGCTGGCGCGCGGCGTCTCGCCGCTCTTGATCGCGTCCTTCGCGGCCGCGCCTCCTGCGACGGGCGCGGCGGCCGCCACGCCTGCCGTGGGCGTCGCGGCGGACGAGCCCGCGCCGGCGGCGCTCGTTGAGGTGGCGGCGGCGGCGCCGTCTTTATCCTTGGGCTCCGTGTTGTCCACGTGAAATTCGAAGTGGAGCGTCGTCGCCGAGGGCGGCAGCGGCTTGTCGTTGCTGCAGCAGTCTGCCAGTCCGAAGCCGTTTTCTTTTCCGCCCCAACTCTGCGAACGCACAAAATATAACGGATGCGACGAACGCGAGCGAATGCACCGCACTCACCTCTGCTAGGAAATGCAACTGAGACACGAGAGAAGCGCGAAGGATGCACTGCATGCGCGTGATAAAGTTGCTCCTCTTCGAGAACATGTAGAGGAGATTGAGCACGCCGAGCACGACGGACATGTCGCTGGCGGCGAGCAGCGCGAGCAGCTTGTCCATCGACTTGTACGTGTGGCGCGAGAACGAGTGCTCGATGAGGAGCGTCGTGAAGTGGAGGACCCATAGCAGCAGCTTCCGATTCTGCTCTTCCACAAAAACCGTTAGGGACGCGGCGGAAGCGCGCGAGACGCATGAACTCACGGATCCGTCGTAGGTGTCGCACTTGAGCGCCCAGGCGTTGCCGCACTCGGTCTCGGCGGCCTCGTCGAGGATGGCGTCGAAGATGACGAGCACCTCCTTCCAGTGGCCCAGCTCGCACTTGCCGAACGTCCACGTGCTGATCTTGGAGAGCTCGTCGAGCAGCTGCGCGCGGTTGCACTTCTTCAGCCGATCGATGAGCACGCGGCACTCGGCCGGCGGCTCCGACGTGCTCTTGCGCAGCTTGCTGTGGTCGACCTTCATGGCGGCGGGCGCGCGCGTCGTCGTGGCAGCGAGCGCGTCCTCGCCTATCGATCCCTCATGGTCGACGTCGTCGCTGAGGGTGCCGGCTGCGAGAGAAGCGAACTAAGCACTCGCGCGCGCCGCGCGGCGTCGTCGCAGGCGGGCGGCGAGCGGGGCGCTAAAAGAGACCAACAAAAAGAAACGTCCACGGGTTACTTACTCTCATGATTGTCGTGCGCGCTAGCGGCCATGATGATTCTTCATCATGCGACGAGTGTTTCGCTTTGTTTCGAATCACCGCGCTCGCGCTTACGAGTAGTATTTATAGTTTTGCGCGCGCGAGGTGTGTTTTGTTCGTGTGCGCGCGTGTGTTAGCTAATTCGCGGCGAGATACTCTCTGAAACAAATTAATCGGCGTTGCAATCAAACACAGCCATCGATCGATCGTTCGCACGACTAACGCGACACATGCTCGCTAATCTATGGGAGGCAAAAGAGACATCAACTACCAGTATGTATATAGTATAGAGTGTGTATGTACAATGAAGGAAGATGGCCGTTTATTCGAACACAGTAAGCGATGCAAAAGGCCTAGGCGAGGATTTGACGTCGCCTTGCGTTACGAAGACGTTTCAACAGAAAACAACAGATAGTTTTGGGCATTAATTTGTTTCTATTGGATAATAACCAAATTGGGAGCCAAGTTGTTCAACTTTTGCAATCTGCAAGCTCAAAAAATGTATAGTTTTGTTTCGGCAAGCCGAAATATAATCTCGAAACAGAACGACTTGCAGCTTTTAAGAATTCGATGAAAATAATTGCGGCTCTTGTCGTTTAACCGATTAAAACTCTCGATGGCCATTCGCAAATATATGCGGGCCCTACTTGGTTCAGGTATATTCAAAAATAATCAAATGATTTGTAAACATCGATGTTTTGTTGCGACAAGTAGCGAACTAACCTCATAACGGAACGACTTGTTTTTTTTTATGAATTCGATCGAAATTATCACGTAATTTTACACAAGATTCTTACCAAACCGATGCGAGACGTGGTGCGCCGGGTTTACCGCAAAGAGTTGCGCGAACTTAATGATTTGCGATGCGTTAAACTCGTTCGATGTTAGAGAGCGGGTTCGACGCGATGAACGACGTAAAGTGGTCGGAAGCTAACAGTTAACAGCGCGAGATCGAGATACCTTAGCGACGAGGAACAAAAGTGAAGATCGGCGGTGACATTTGTTTCTTAGAGTTAGACTTATTGTTAGAGCAGGAAACAATAAGCGAAGGCGGCGAGAAACATAGATGGAATTATTTGCGAGAGAAAAACAAAGTATAAATTATCGTTTGATAGCGATTTAGCAAATGACGTAGCGAAGAAATTATATTTATCGATTACCTTTGGGTAACTCACAAAGATTCCCTCAAACAAAATCGAAAAAGAAACCGAAAGGTGTAGTGAGAGTTTGTTTTGGGTAATGTGTTTATCGATCGACACTTCTGAACGCTTAAATTTCAGTATAACGAGGTCCACACATCCATAATATTGACAACACGTAGTACAAATCGTTCGCATCACAGCACAACTTTAGGCCGACCATGCAAGATCAATAAACATACCATATTAACGTCGAATTTATAAAATAAAAAAGTTCCATCGCTTCAAACAGCTTCGTTTCGTACTAGAAATCGACGTATTCGTTAGTAATGTTTTCGGGGAAGATGAACAACGCATATCTATTCGGCTAAAAGACTATGAGAAAGTCGTAAAACAAACGACAAAGCCAGAAAAGAACGAAATGGGTTTACCACACCATGAAATTATTAATTGTTAAAATTAACAAGTCCATTTGCTGTTTCTGTAGAAGAAAAACCTTCGGACAATCTAGAATTGTGATAAATTATGCAATCGTTAGTCACGTCCCTATTTCCTACAAAAACCAACCAGTCATACGATACTATCTCCCCTAAAGAACAAAGTTATCTTTATGTCTAAGCACTCCTCATTCTCTATTTTAACCGATATGAATGCACTGAAAGATTTTCAATAAAATTTTGGTAGATATACCCAGGGCAAATATTGGAAACACTAGAAACCATTAAAGTTGCCATAAATTATTCAATTACACATCATTCGACACTACTTCTCCTAAAAAAATCATTCTACCTAAACTTTACTAAATTTCTCTCTCACTCCCTTACATTACTTCATATGTTTACAAATGCGAGTAAAAGTTGGGTAAATATTCCCCAGGAAACAAAGGAAAAATGTAAAAATATAGAAAACATAATCGCAATAAGTCATATGATAGTGTTTCCCCTAAAAAACAAACTTATCATCGTGTCTACAATTATTAGTCATGACACTATCTTACCTTAAAAAACTTATCATTTTGTCTGAATGCTACTTATTTCCACATTCGCACAAATGTTTATAAATACTAGCCAATTTTCAATGGAAATAACTTTGTAAAATAAAATAATAAAAACGGCACCTTCTCCGCTAAAAAAGTTATTATTGTGTCTGGATAATTGATTTTCTCATTTGCACAAATGTTTAGAAGCAACTCGCCAATCCACAATGAAATTTTAGTAAATATTGCTAGAAAACCACGGATAAATGCGGAGATAACTTTGGGAAAATTTAAAATTGCCATAAATTATGCAATTATTAGTAATATGACATTGCCTCCCTCAAAAACATATTTATTGTTGTGTCTGAATGCTACTTTCTTTACTTGTTTCCTCAATTTCACGAATGTTTATAATTACTCTCCAATTTTCACTGAAGTTTTCGTAAATATTGCTAAAAAAAAATAGGGAAACGTAGAAATAACTTTGTAGGAATTTAAAATTGCAATAAAGTATACAATTATTATAAATTCTTGGCAATTTTCCGTGATGTTTTAGTAAATATCGATAGAAAACTAGGGAAAACATGAAAATAACTTTCTAAAACTTAATAGTTGCAAAAAAAAACTATGCAATTATTAGTTATGACACTATCCCCGCTAAAAAAAAACTTGTAATTGTGTCTAAATGCTAATTATTTCCTCATTTGCATAAATGTTTATAACTACACGCCAATTTTCAATGAAGTTCTAGTAAATAACTAGGGGAAAACGTGGAGAATTGCAATTCAGATTGCAATAAATGATGCAATTACTAATCGTATGACACTGCCTCCCCTAAACAACAAAACCTAACTTTCCTTAATTTGTGTTTTTAGCCATTGTTTATAAATACACCAGGGAACTTAAAAACTTTCCAATCTTATTGGAAAAAAACACAAGTCAGTCCTTGCCAATACCACACCACACAAACATTCTGGAATGTTTACAACCTTCCTGAATAATAACCAAGAAGCAATTTTATCTTTATCTTTATCTTTATCAGTATCAACATCATCAGCACCACCCTACACCGCGCAGAGTTTACACCGCCTTACAGCAGCAATGAACATACTCACAGATCAATTGATTGGGACGAAACGAATCGCAAGCTAAACAGCCGCCAGGTGTTTTTCGACAAGGAGTGCATGCATAGCGCAGGCAGATGTACGCAGATACACACAATACTAGCGTAGTAATGATAGCGGCGAAAAGGGCGAAACAAAGAAAGTTTACCAGCGAGTCGCCGAACGCGTCCGTCCGCTCAGGCTCGAACTGTCGCGCGGATCTTCGCGAACTGCTTAGTCATGGGGAGCCTCCTGCCGACGGGGCCCTCCGGCGCGCGTGCCGTGCGCTCCTGCGACCCCCGGGCCGTCGCTCGGCCTGAAACGTGAACAAACACCGCGGTTACACTCGTGTCGGACTCGTCGACGCGTCCGCGGGCGGCGGACGTCCTCAGTGGTGCGCGCCGCGTACGCTGCGCCGCGCGGCCATGTTGGATAATGCAGAATACTCGCGCGGCGCGGCACACGCACGCACACACACACGCGCACACCGAAGAGAGCCCCCCGAGGCGGGCGCGTCGCGAGCGCGCGGCGGCCTCGCGCGCCTTATCAATCGGGCGGGTACCTTGAGCAGCGATGGGGGCGGCGGCGGCGGCGGCGTCCGGCGTGGAGAGGTCCGCGTGGTCCGGGGACGAGCGCGCTCCGGACGCGCAGTCACGGAATGGCCGCTTCCGCGCGGCGCGCTGGCCGCGGCGCTCGACGCTGGCGGACGCGGCGGCGGCTCACGCGCGACGCGGGCGGCTCGGTGCCGGCCGTCTGGGGGCCGGAGAAGACTGCGGTTGCGGTGCGCGATGCCGTCTCACCGTCGCGGCGGCTCGCTCTTCCTTGCTGCGGGCTGGTGCGCTCGCCTTGGTCGTGGTCGTGCCGTTCTGGTCGCCGCCGTGCCTTTGACAGACCGTTGACGTCTGCGCTTTTCGCCAGCGCGACCGACGGCAGCGATGTAAACACGCGACAGAACGCGCTTCGATTTGCCGGCCAATTTTTTTTTGTTTGTTTCGGGGTGGTTAACAATTTGGGATTTTGCGGTGCGAGTTGCCAAAACGTGATTAATTAATGACGGCTCCGCTTGGCGGAAAACGCGAGACGAGACATCTGTTTGCCGACCGCTGGTAGATGTCGTCTCGACCAATCACAACGAAGCGTTCGAAGGCATTCGAATTCGATAACAATTTGTCCTCCTTCGCTTGCACCCACGCTATTATTGATAACAATGTAATAAAATTAATAACATTTACTTAATACACGGGGAATTTTGACTGGAAATATGCAGCATTCGAACCCTCGAACGACAAACCACAAACTGTTTTTGTTTGACGAGGTAGGCAACCAAATATACACCGAAACAACGAAACCACTTTTATTGCTTATAACGCTCGTATATAAACAAAACAACCGTACATTTTTATTTAATTAACAAATTTCTTACTTTATCAGTTGATTGCTCCTGATAAATCGCTTTGATTGCACATCAACTGACATTATTTTTGGGCGAATGTGACACCGCAACCTAGGTAACCAATCATACACCGAATAATAAAAACTTGCGGTAAACAAAGTCGCAATGTTTACCTTTTTGCAATCGTAAAAACCACCCTTTTCGCGCCCTACAAATCGCCCCGATGAACAAAAATGCTCGAGAATTAAACCCGGCGCTTGCTTTTAGATAGTTCGAGTGATTTCACCCCGAAAATGAGTGGAGCGGTGTACAGCGGAGGTAAAACAAAGATTAACCTAACTTCTTGCCAAACATCATTTAAAAACAAAGTTTGCAATAAAACAAAGGACAATTACTGGTTGTCATGTTAACAAACAACACTAGAAGACTCTCTTTAACAAATATGTAGTGCAATAATATTTGTAGATGATATTGGAGCAATTGTGTTGGACATTGGAAGCAACACCATCCGAGTGGGGTATGCTGGAGAAGAATTTCCTCGACATGACATTCCAACACAATATGCATACTATCAAGAGGATACAACGACTAAATACAACTTTGGGACACTTGGTCTCCACGCCCCGCATGAAGGTACACTGATTTCTGTACGTTTTTCTTGTTAAAAATTGATTTTTTTGTAAAATATTTTAGGTGCGGAAATATCGACCTGTTTAAAAGATGGAATGGTGGACAACTGGGACATTTTCGAACTGATGATGAATTATGTGTTTAATTCACGCCTGCATACGAATCCAGAAAACCATCCTTTCATTCTATCCGAAGCGGCAGTAAGTTTTTACAAAAAAAATTCTCCGAAATGTCAATTATTGGAATGATTGATAGGAATTCCAATTTTGTGTTCTTATCACTTTATAATATACTTCATTATCTATACTTGGTGTAAATTTAGTTTAATTTTTATGTAAAACAAGCGAGTTATTACAAGGAAACGAAAATCTATTGACTTTCTATATTTTCCAGTGGATTTCGCAGAATAAACGCGAACAAATGGTCGAGCTCTTCTTCGAGAAGTACAACGTCCCCGCCGTATACCTCGCGAAGACTCCTCTCCTCGTCGGCGTGGCCAACAATCGCCCGACCTGTCTGGTCGTCGACGCGGGACTCACGCACACGACGGCCGTGCCCCTGCACGACGGCATCCTGATGTCGCAGGCGATCGTCAAGTCCCCGGCGGGCTCCGACTTCATCCTGGAGCAGTCCCGGAAGATGCTGAGCGACAGGCACGTCGACATCGTGCCGTACTATCGCGTCTCGTCCAAGGAGATCGTCAAACCGGAGGAGCCCGCCGTCTGGAAGGAGAGGTTCTACAAGGCCACGGCGTCCTGGCACAATTACATGGTCAAAGAGTTGCTGCAGGATTTTCAGTCGACGGTTTTGCAAGTCGCCGACGCGCCGTTCGACGAGGAGGTCGCCAAAACGATTCCGGCCGTGCACTACGAGTTTCCGAACGGGTTCCATCGCGACTTCGGCGTGGAGAGGTTCAAAGTCGTCGAACCGCTGTTTAATCTGAATTCCAAGCCGACCGTGGGGATCCAGCCGTCGTTGGACGTTAGCTCGTTGGTGACGACCAGCGTGGGGATGTGTGATGTTGATACACGTCCAGTAAGTACTTTTTTTTTTGTATTATTTAATAATAACAGGTTTGTTAAATCATAAGGTAGGTTTGTTATAGGTGAAGTTTGGGTAGAATTGTGGCGGAGTTTTAATAATCCGAAAGTCTGCAATAATTTTTCACATTTTCGTTTGTTTCACGGCCTTTGGCGTGGCCTTTTTGATACTCTATAGAGTATCAATTTGAAATTAACGGGTTGCTATCTTATGATGTATTAAATTTACTAGTTATATTGGAAACTTGATTAAAATTTTTATCAAAATGGCAGATTTATAACCTAAAAATTGTCTGCAATGATTTGATTTGTTTGCCGTTTTTTAATCACTAATTTCCGACGTCTTTGCGAAGAAATGTGAAAATATTGAGTAGCCATTTTGAAAAGGATGTAATGGATTAAGTTTATCCCGGATTTGGTAAAAATATGTCACAAGATGGCGGAATTATAACCTCAAACTTACTGACAATCACTAGTCACGATTTCATTAGTTTCCTGTACTTTAACCACCAATTTTTGACATTTTCACCTAAAAATATGAGAAGATTAAGTTGCTATTTTGAGAAACATGTCATGTACTCCCTGTGAACAAAATTTTGTTAAGATGTATACAAAAATGGCGGAGTTGTGACACCAAACAACACTACAATCTTCTTACACATGAATTCATTTGTTTTTCGTACTTAGCCATCAATTTTTGGCATTTTGACCTACAAATATGAGAAGTTTAAATTACTATTTTGAGAAACATGTCATGTACTCCCTGAGAACAAAATTGTGTTAAGTTGCATTCATTCATTCATTTGTTTTTCGTACTTAGCCATCAATTTTTGGCATGTTGACCCATAAATATGAGAAGATTAAATTGTTATTTTGAGAAACATGTCATGTACTCCCTGTGAACAAAATTGTGTTAAGATGTATACAAAAATGGCGGAGTTATGGCCCCAAACAAGTTTACAATCCTCTTAAAGATGATTTCATTTGTTTTTTTGTAGTTTAACTAGAAATTTTCGACATTATCATATAGAAATATGAAAATATTAATTGGCCATTTTGGAAAGGACATAATCATTAAGGTATAAACTTAATTTGGTTAAGATCTTTGCTAAAATAGCGAAGTGAAAACCTCAAATTACACTGCAATCGTCGTAAGTAAACGTTACACGTTTTTTGTACATTAAACCACATTTTAAGAGATTTTCACATAGAAATATGAAAATATTAAGTAATCATTCTAAAGCGCAACTAATGCACTGCTTATAATCAATATTTGGCTTTCCTCTATACCAAAATGGTGGAGTTATAACCTGAAACTCGTCTGGAATCGTTCAACATATAATATCACTAGTTCTTCGTACTGAACAAGAAAATTTTCACATTTTCCCTGGGAATATCCAAATGATTAAAAAGTTATTTAGCAAATCATGATATTTACCACCTACAACCGACATTTTGATTCAATGCTTAACAAAATGGCGGAGTTTCAACCTAAAACTTTCGTTGCCGGAATATCGACTTCACAAAATGTGCTTATTTCCAGCTAATGTACGCGAACGTAGTGGTCACAGGAGGAAACTCCAACATCCAAGGCTTCACCGAGCGACTGACTCGAGACCTGCAATCTAAAGTTCCGCCCGTGAGTGCCGAAAACCCGAACGATTTAAGCCGATTTAAATTATTTTCTTTTCGCAGCATGCCGTAGCTGTCTTGCGTTCTGTTGTTTTGGCGATTTAGACGATTCGATGTTGTTCCCCACGTGCATGCCTCGCAATATAAAGCAAACGTCCCGCGTGTGTTTATTGCAGAGCATGCGATTGAAAGTGATATCGCAAAACGGCAGCATCGACCGGCGCTTCTCCCCGTGGCTGGGCGGCGCCATCCTGGCTTCGCTCGGCAACTTCCAGTCGTTCTGGATCTCCCGGCAGGAGTACGACGAGACCGGCAAGGCGATCGTGCAGAACCGATGCTAAGTATCTACGGATAACGATCAGTTTAAGCCGGGAAGTCGGTTTCTATTTGATTCACCGCTATTAGTATGTTTCGATCTCGAACGAGGTTAGAAGTGAACTTATTGTTAGCCTGATTTCAAGCCTGTAATATTGTGCAATAATATAAGCGACCTAAGTTCCTTTAATTGTAAGTGGAGGACGGAGATTGAGACACGGTGTGACTGTAATTGTGCCAAAGAAACGATCTTTTTTTAAATGTTTCTACATTTTGTGATACGTTGAGATTGGTTTAATGGTTTTTGAATATTTCGTAATAAAATATGTCAATGTAAGGACAATGTTGTGGTTTATAACCACCTATCACTCGTACCAAAACCTTAGAGTAATCTTTCGCATGGAAACGATAGGTTTTATTATTTTCGAAAAATATTTGCAAATCTTTAGCAATAGGCAGGTGAGCACCCAAAAATACGTTTTACGTTTACTTAGAAATGGCGTGTGTCATTACGAAATGTTCTATAAATACTTTGTGAACATAGAGAAACGATGATTTGTAACGTTCGGTCACTAGAAGCCAGCTAGGACCCAAATCGACGTCGGAACTCCTTGTAGATCCTGCAAGACGTGCCCAACACTAGTACCGCTCAGGCCGCGCAGTTTTGCAGATGGCGTCGTGCGCGAACATGGCGAACACTCCGGCTAATGTGATGCCGATGGAATCGGCGAAACTTGTCACTCCCATTGAGAATTGTTTTTCTTCTTCTGGCACCTAATAAATAGATAATTTCAAAGCAAATCATGAGTCGACGTGGCGCTATTAGCGTAATGTGTAAATTACTCACTTCGGAAGAGATTTTATAGAAAGTATTCACATAAGCCGCGCCTCCGAGAAGTCCCTCCCACAAAACCAAGGCTAGGATGATGTAGAAGGAAGGAAAGATGTAGAACAACGCGTCGGCGCCGAAAATGAAGACGTTGACGAGCTGGAAGACGGACATGAGCCAGATGTGCCGGACGTGGAAGAGGTTTACGGAGGAGCGCGAGAGGAACACGCCAATTTGGTAGTCCACTTGCAGCCAGACGTACTGCTCGCTGTAGTCGAGGAACGTGTCGGAGTATTGGATCAGCTCGTACTGAAAAAGGGACTGAATTAGTAAATCGTTTACGATAATATTCAAGATGGCGGACCCTCATGGGCCTGGTTAAATTCCAAATAACTCGCGAACTATTAGAGATGCAAAAGTGCCCATGTGAACAGTTGCGAAGATATGAACCAAAAACGCATAGAAACAAATTTTAACCCCAAATAACTCACGAAGTATTCATAATATGAAAATACCCATCTGGATATTTTATACTCCGACTAATCCTCCACGTATAAACCAATTTTCATCCGAATTGAAATAAAAATATCGAAGATATAAGTCCAAACATAAAATATATACGAGACAACCATAAATGCAATTTAACCTCAAGTAAATCACGAACCGTTATAAATTCAAAAATGTCCATGTGGCCACGTTGCACTGCAAGTAATCCTCTATTAATAAACCAATTTTCATCCGAATTTAAACAAAATCGAAGATGAGAATCCACACTTAAATAATGTCCTTAATAACTTTGCGCACAGAAAACAGAGTTTAACCTCGAATAACTCCGGAATTATTAAAAATATACAAATATCCCTATGGCATTATGTACTTTATGTAATTCTCTACCTATAAACTAATTTTCACCCGAATTGAAACAAAAATGGCGAACATATAAGCCTAAACTTAAAAATGTCCAAAATAACCCCACATTCACAAAAACAACCTTTTTACCTCAAATACTTCCGCAATTCTTATAAATATAAAAATATCTCTATTGTCAATTTGTAGTCTATGTTATCATTAACTTACAAACCAATTTTTATTCGAGTTGAATCAGAAATGTCGAAGATACAAACATAAACGTAAAAATGTCAAAAATAATCTTAAATACACAAAAGCAAAGTTTAACCTCAAATAACCTCTGAATGATTAAAAATACGAAAATAGCCCTGTCATCGATTTATGCCATATGTAATCCTCCACCTATAAACTAATTTCCATAAAAATTGAAATAGAAATGGCAAAGATATAAACCCAAACGTAAAAGTGATCAAAAATAACCTTGAATGCACAAAGGCAAACTTTAACCTCAAATAACCTCTGAATTATTAAAAATACGAAAATAGCCCTGTCATCGATTTATGCCACATGTAATCCTCCACCTATAAACCAATTTCCATCAGAATTGAAATAGAAATGGCAAAGATATAAACCCAAACATAAAAGTGATCAAAAATAACCTTGAATGCACAAAGGCAAACTTTAACCTCAAATAATCTCTGAATTATTAAACATACGAAAATAGTCATGTCATCTATGTATGCTACATGTAATCCTCCACCTGTAAATTTCCATCAGAATTGAAATAGAAATGGCAAAGATATAAACCCAAACGTAAAAGTGACCAAAAATAACCTTGAATACACAAAGGCAAACTTTAACCTCCAATAACCTCTGAATTATTAAACATACGAAAATAGTCCTGTCATCTATGTTTGCCACATGTAATCCTCCACCTATAAACCAATTTCCATCAGAATTGAAATAAAAATGGTAAAGATATAAACCCAAACGTAAAAGTGACCAAAAATAACCGTGAATACACAAAGGCAAACTTTAACCTCAAATAACCTCTGAATTATTAAAAATACGAATATAGCCCTGTCATCTATGTATGCCATATGTAAACCTCCACCTATAAACCAATTTCCATCAGAATTGAAATAGAAATGGCAAAGATATAAACCCAAACGTAAAACTGACCAAATATAACCTTGAATACACAAAGGCAAACTTTTACCTCAAATAACCTCTGAATTATTAAAAATACGAAAATAGTCCTGTCATCTATGCATGCCATATGGAATCCTCCACCTATAAACCAATTTCCACCAGAATTGAAATAAAAATGGCAAAGATATAAACCCAAACGTAAAAGCGACCAAAAATAACCTTGAATACACAAAAGCAAAGTTCAACCTCTGAATGATTAAAAATACGAAAATAGTCCTGTCATCTATGTATGCCATATGTAATCCTTTATCCATAAACCAATTTCCATCCGAATTGAAACAGAAATTGTAAAGATACAAGCCCAAACGTAAAATATGTCCAATCGCAGACAACTCCAAACCAAATAAATATTAAAACCTACACAAAATAACAATGGCGACGCCGTTCCCACTCACCAGTCCCTGATTGATGAAATATTCAAAGAGGTACACCAGACCGAGCGGAATCATGTACTTCATCAGTCCGGGCACCTTGCGGATCTTCGCCCTCACGGCGTCCAGCGGCCGCTCGGCGTCGCGCTGCTCGACCTCGCGCTGCATCGCGACGGCGGGCCGCTCGTCGGGGCGCATCAATATTAACCAGAAGCTGAAAGAATCATCGCGATCATCGCGTCGGCGCGCGGCTGCAGCCCGTCTCGTGCATTCGTAACGCGGATTGTAAATTCAACACTTACGCCACGGCCATTACGCCCGGGACGATTAGCATGATCAGCAGGGCGTTGCGAGGGCCTAACTTATTCAGCAGGGCGTAGGACAGCGCGCCGAACACGCCGGCGCCCCCGGTGCCCGAGGACCACGTCGACACGACGTTCCTGCGAACAAACAAGTCAACTACATGCTGCGGCGTGAATTATTCGTCGGCGCGCAATTAGAGCAAGGCAAGTTGCGCCTCTGCCTAATTTGGAATTGTTCTGCTCCGATTCTAGCAGGGCGTTTGTTTGCAGGACGAAGACGTGCACTCACTTGTCGTAGAAAGACGAATACTGCAGCAGGGTGACTTCGCCGAGACCGGAACACAGCGAGGTCGACACGACGCCTAGGATGGACATCCATTGGCTGGTGCTGAAGGCCACTATGAGGAAGCCGCCGGATGACAAGAGGACGCAAAGTGCTAGTCGAACGCTGTAAAAAGAGACATTTGTAATTTTGACCTAAAATTCAGTAGTTTCGGGTGGCAATTTAGTCATTTTGAAAGTGGGAAGTTGTAAAGTGATTAATCGGTTAGTTTCATTCGAAATTTGATGAGGACAGGGGTCAAGATGGCGGAATTAGATCAAAGTTTAGGGAGAACTTTAGTGAAAATGAGCAATTGTAACTTTAACCTAAAATTCCGTAGTTTCGAGTAGTATTTTAGTATATTTTAAAGCTAGAATTTGTAAAGCAGTTAATCAATTAGTTCAATTAAAATTTTGGTGGGGATGAAGGTCAAGATGGCGGAGTTATATCAAAGTTCACGAAAACGTTGCAAAGTGTTCGTCGATCGTTGTAAAAAGAAAAAATTGTAACTTTGACCTAAAATTCTGTAATTTCGGGTAGTATTTTAATATTTTTTTTTTAGGTGGGAATTTGTAAAGCGGTTAACCAATTCGTTTAATTCAAAATTTGGTGGACATGAAGATCAAGATGGCGGAGTCATATCAAAGTTTACGAAAAAGTTGCAAAATTCATGTCGAAGACAGTAAAAAGAAACAATTGTAATTTTGATCTAAAATTCCGCATTTTTGGATAGTGTTTTAGTATATTTTAAAATGGTAATTTGTAAAGCCATTATTCAATTAGTACAGTTCACAATTTGGTGAAGATGGAGATCAAAATGGGGGAGTCAAAATTAATGAGAAAGTTGCAAAGTGCAATTCGAACGTTTTAAAATGAAACAATTGATCTAAAATTCCGTAGTTTCGGATAGTATGTTCATATTTTTTAAAGTGGGGACTTGTAAAGTGGTTAATCAGTTAGGTCAATTCCAAATTTGGTGGACGTGATGATCAAGATGGCGGAGTTATATCAAAGTTTACGAAAACGTTACAAAACGCAATTCGAACGTTTTAAAAAGAAACAATTGTTACTTTAACCTAAAATTCCATAGTTTCGGGTAGTATTTTAATAATTTTCAAAGTGGGGCGTTATAAAGCGGTTAATCAGTTAGTTTCATTCAAAATTTGGTGGGAATGGAGGTCGAAATGGCGGATTTATAACCTAATTTATATACATTTATATAAATTTATAAAAAACTAAGAAAAATAGTTTTATCCACAAATTTCACATTTTCAAAAAATAATCTACTGAATTTAACAATTGTAACTTGTAAAGTAATTAATTAACTAGTTATATTTTAAATCTGGTGAGAAGTGGATTCAAAATGGCGGAGTTATAACTGGAAATTGGTCAAACCAAGTCATAGGAAATATCACAATTTACGAAGAATTTAAGCAAATGTCATACGGCAAACTTATTAACTGAACAATTTACTAGTTATGTTACTAATTTGTTGAGAACTATGGCAAACATGACGAGGTTATAACTCTAATTGGAAGTGTCAAAAAGAAAAGTTACTAAAAATAACTTGCATGGGTTTTCACGTTAATGAAACAAATACGACAATTGATAATTTATGTTTATGATAATTAACTAATCTATTAGTTATGTGTCAAATTTTGTGAGGATCGAGTCCAAAATGGCGGCGTTATAAACCAAATTTTCAAATAATAATTCCCACAACATTAACATCGAGATTTGCATATTTATAAAACAAATTTGTCCCTTAAAAAAATACCTTCGTTGTACGTTCGTGTGCATTCTAAGATTATTTTTAATTCAGTTCCGGTGAGCTTGGAAACCTCGCGCGGCGCCGGTCGTTTGCATAAATTCTAGATTCGCCAAAGCCCTGAATAATTAACTCGGCGCAGTCAAGGACCCATTTCAAAACACTTCGCTCCCGATGGCTGACATCGCGCCTCGCGGCGTTTGCGAACTTCCGAAAAACGAACGAGCGCGATTAAAAACGCATCAGGCGCTCGAAATATCACCGACAAAAACGCCGACCCGCCGAACAAACAAAAATACATTATATGATTGCCAAAAGTATCGAGAACTAACGGTATATCCATAATTAATTATTTACCCACTTGAAATCAAGAAGATATTACTAGCGACAGCTACACACACCTTAGATTACTCGATGATTAATCGTCGTTTTCTCGCTCTTTGAATATGAAAAATGTAAAAACTAGCCTCAATTTCGAGTGAATTTCGTCGTTATACATCGATTTTGCATTTCCTTCGTGCGTTCCGCAAACGATTTGACTATTCGAGCGTATTTCGTCGTTAGGTGTTAGAAATGTAAACATTTCCAACATTTCGACCAAATCTTACATTGAATGCTAGGGTTGGATTGCTGACGTCAAGCTGATTACAATGATGTGCATGTTTATATAGTTATCTTTATTTTTAGTAGGTGTTTTTGCTAGTTGACCCTTTGTAAATCAAATTTCTTTTCTCAAATATCTAGCGTTCTAATCGACATAGACTAGTGAAATAACTGTTCAAAAGTCTTAGAATTGCACAAGCAAGCGAAAGA
>JARRAA010013985.1:0-20067 GCA_030557295.1 Ecitodaemon sp. MM-2014 | reverse complement strand
TACATAGTTTGACGCAGATCGGACTGTAACTTTTTGCAATAGTAAACAATAACGAAACTGAAAAATGCTATAAACAGTCCGATCTGCGTCAAATTATATTTGTGCGTAATCAGAATTAAATTTCCAAACGGGTCGTGTTGCTTAATTATTAATTAAATAAATAAAAAAGTGCCTTAAATTTTATTTATTCTGTCCTTTTGACCGTTTACAACCTCATTATCTTCGTAAACAATATATAGAATTTTTACATATTTACCTACCTATTAACAATTTTTATATGATTTTTATATTTTATTTATTCTGTTACAACATACCTATTTAATATAAAGTTGATTGTAACTATGTATGTATTAATTATTATATGTCTCAATCAGATATGCCCAACTATAATTAAAATTACTACACTATTCTAATTACTTCATTAGAACATTCTAAACATTATATATGCACCGCTACAGGTTTTTTCAATTTTTCATTCGATTTAATTGATCTCATATTTACGCTTTATAATGCCCGTACCTGTAGGTAGGTATGACACGGTCAATTCTAATATAATTACAACGGCTTAAGATTACCCTAACAGCTCTCAAACAGACTAATCACTATCATTATCTTACAATTCGTGCGGAGTACGTTTACAAATGTGCCCATGTCGTTCATGCGGCTGATTGAATTTACATGAAACGAGGAAAGTGCGAATTGCTTGCGTTTTCGTCATTCAAATGGAACATGCGAACCGCCGCATTTATGCAAAACGGCATTAAGTATGTGCATGCACGTAGGTTCGCATAATAGTTGTAATAGTTTGCAGGATATCTCGTCGAGCGCACGGCGAACGGCGAACCGCGATGATGTTGAATGTGTCTCGTATTTCATGCATAAAATAACGGCCTTCTGGTAATAATTATGTTGGCGTAATTATAGTAATTAGTCAATAATAAATTGCATAATGATCTTGGCAATGTGTGCGCGCTCGAGTTGATCAGAGCGATCGTGACGCGCTGCTCGACTTCGAGGTGTGCGTATAATATCGTTGAGATTGCAATTAATCGGAAACTAATCCGGTCGGATCACGTCGGCTTGCTGAGAGACACCATCCACGCTCGAAGACATAATCACCGTGATCTTAGTTAAGTCATTGCTGTCGTACATCATTTGCCCGCAGAATCTCGTTGGATCTCGTTGGTCGACTTTAATGTAAATGTTTTATGAAGATAACATATTCAAAATGCTAGAAAACAGTATGAAATTGAACACGACACTTTAATCAAAACATTTATGGAGATTTTGCTATTACATTAACCCGTTTAATCGTTTTACTTACCGCTATTTCTCTAAACTAAAATTTTGTTGTCAATTTTTTTATGAAAAACTTTCTAGTTTTCAATTCACGGAGGAATAGGTTAAAAACAGTTTTAGTAAATTGTAACTCGTAATTTTTAAAAGTTTCAAATAAATGATAGCATAATTAACAGTCGTTATGAAATCAATTAATTGCTTACTACCGCAGGTATTTTCAAACGAATAAATATTCAAATTAAAGCAGAAAAACTAGTTAAGTTGAAAATAAATTAAAATTCTTCCACAAATGAAACAAATTATCCATTGACTCATGTTTTTAACAATCTTAATACATAACAATTAATATTATCATATGTTAGAGATTAATCTTATTACCCAAATACCAAACCATTAAACTTTTTTTCGACACTTCTAATGTTGAAAGTATAATATTGATAACAATTATATAGACTATATAACACCAATTATCACAATGTATCTAGATACACGTCATCGTACTAATTATGTTTACACCTTGTGAATCATGCACTGATAACATTTATTATCATCGTATATTCGCACGTAAATATAAAATTCCCAAATCTACGAAACTAATTCGTTGGTTTGATCACAGATGTCGCCACCGTTGACAATCGAAGCATTCGCAGCCGTTGGGCGTGTTGTGTACCTCGCTTTCGGAACGGATTTGAAGTGAAGTTCAAAAGAACATCGCGTGCGCGTAAACAAATATCATAATAAGCTAGCAAATGGATACAATTACACATATTACATACACTCATCGCACCGAAGTTGAGATATCGTTCATCATTATAATAATTATCATTATTAAACCAATAATAACCATAATTTCGCTGGTTTGTCCTGTCATTTATAATTATTCCCACGTTTTGCAAGCGCAAACAGGTGTAATTGTTCATAAATATTTTTAAAATGTAATATACCGTCCGTTCGATTCTTATTAACCTTAAACTGTCAGATTTAAACGCGCTTTTGATAAAAACGATGTTTTCATTTCAGTTGAATTTATTGTTGAATGAACCTAAACGTTTTTATGTAAAAAAAACGCATCTCAAAGTTGTTCTTTCGCGCGTTTGCTCCCTCAAAGAGGAATATTTATTTTTTAAATAAACCGAAATGCATATTCATGTGATCACTAATGATCGAATTTAAGTTTTTTTTCGAGCTCCAGACTTGATGCCCGCTCGCGATGGAAGCTTACGTGAGATGCATAGACTAGTTTAAGACATTATCGTGTCATCTCGGAATCAGTAATCTCACCATCTATAATCCATTACGGGAACAAGGTATGCTGAGTGCCATTTATTATTTATTTATTGGAGACGTTCGAGCGTAATAAATTAAACGTTCTTTTGTTGTTCTCCTCCAACTGACCACAAACGCACCCTACTAAAAATGTGGTTAAGGTGTTAGACATTTTTTAGTAACAAGGAACATAAATTCCAAGAAACGAAGCAATTATCATCGAATGCTTAATTCCTTTCCTTGAAGTGCGCGTATAATCATCGCCCTTTGGGAAATATCTAATTGTCAGCAACAAACTGTATAATTCCCATCCCGTTCCTTGGCGAGACGCTCGTTTCGGTGGGCAGCTTCGGCAGTGTAATTCAGTTGCATTGCTCACGGTTTTGGGCAGCGCGAAGTCAAGCAGGCTTGTTCTTCATTCGCGCCGGGAATGTCTGCGTGTGTGCACAATGTACAATGGTTACCTCTCCTCCTTCATTTTTTCATCTTCCATTTATTCGTGCTGCGGAGTGTCCCAGCCATGGGCTCGGAGCTTTCAGCGTTCAGCAGCTCTCGGACCGTCCAAGAGCAACGCGTAGGAATCGTCGCCGGCGCGTCTTGACGCCGAGTCGAACCCTTTGCTTCGCAGCACCTTGGCGGATACCTTCCGCCGCCGACGATACGAAAGACTCCCGCAAGAGGCCGAGCGCCACATTAGCGTCTGGACGTGTTGGTGGTTTGCGTCTTTGTATGCACACCACTGCGTGGTCTACGTGTTCGCGTCGACGGTCGTGAGCCGAGATGACTTAACAAGATACGGCGGGTGGAATTCCTCAAAATGCCCATCCTTGTTTGCCTAATGAGCACTAACTGGTTTGCCATCTCAACCTCATTATCTCACCTCGTCTACCCATTCAGTGCGACGACGGCGAGAAAGCGCCTACTCCGCGCGCTCTTTACGTCTCCGCGTCGGGGCGAGACACTCGAGTCGCGCCGACCGGCAGCGCGCCCGGACCGAGCGGTCCGACGTTCAACCTTCCTTCCAACGCGTTATAAACCATCCGCCGCGTGGATAAGTACCGTCGACGCCGCGGGAACGAAGCGCGCAAACCGCGACGCTGCGAAAACGACCCGGCGCGCCTCGCCGAAAACGCCGAGCGCCCAAAGGCACCCATCGCACGGACACGCACGATCTTAAATATTTACACAATGTATGTTTATGGTCTTCGTAATGATGCACGCGATCCGCACATCTCCCGGTCCAGATTCCGCCACATCTCCGCAAAAAAGAAAGGCCCGTTTAACTTTTTCTCCGAGCGAACTTCCTACCCTTGCCGCATAAACCATCGGTGCCTGCTAAACGCTCCGACCGACAGTTTCGAATTCCCAGTTTGTTTAAAATTCATGAATCGAGCGCGCGCGCTGCTCCCTCGGCCGCTGGGTCAATTTGAGCATCGCGTCCAAGGTTGACTTTGCCACCAACGGTGACATCAGTCTCTCTGTGCGCATTCTAGGCGCACATGTAAATGCCGGCAGTTGGAAGCGGCGCATGCACCAGCACGAAACGCGTCCAGCGGCGGAGGACAAGTTGTTCCATGAAAGCGCTGGGGCTCACGCTGCACCGACCTCGCTGCGCACCGCGGTGTGCGCCGTGCCCACGGACGTCGTTCTTTGTTGGATGATTTGTTTGGGAATGCACCCCATGCAAACATATAATGGCGTGTAAATGGGGGTGGGCCTTCCTGGAAAATGAACCTGCGCTTGCCTGGCGCAGGTCTTGTCGCCAGCGGAGCTGCTCGGTGCAGCTTGCCTCTCTCCGCGCCTCCTTGCTTCCTCGTATTCTCGTTTTTACCTACAGGGTGTTTACTGATTCCGATCTACCCAAGAGCACAGAAACAAATCCATACTTTAAATTATGACCGCGTCCAGTCAAGCCTGACCGAGCGAAGTCACACTCGCCCCCAACAAGTAAGAACTTCACCACTTAACTCGGCGGGAACAATTTCTACATATCTCGACGGCGACTTGATGACGAGCGCGAGAAAATGTATCATTTGAAGATGTGAAAATTATATGGAGCCTCCTGTGAATCGTTAGCTGGGTGGTGAGAGCACTGTGTGTTTTCGTCTCCTTGACTGAAAAACCTGCCTAATCCGAAGATGTAATAGGCATAATAGGGAGAACGGTGCGGACTTTTGTATTCTTCGTGACGGACCTGACACGGCTTCTTCGCTTCGGCTGTTTCTTGACCTACTGCGTGCTCTCTGGGTGTGTGTGTGTACATATTTTGGGTTTAGCTTTGGGATGTGACAAAACGATGCCTTTTTTGACTGCGAGCGCTCGAATGTAAATGATTGTTGATGCCGGCGACGGATATTAAATAGAAATGTACCTTTGAAGCCATTCACTAAACCTCTAGAGCGCATTGACTTATAATTTGTAACGCAAACATCTCCGTAACAAGACTCGACGACTTTCCGCAAGTACATACATTCAATCATTTCCTTATTCGATTTGGTTTGTTCGCGCAATAGAAGAGGCTCGCCACGACTTTCAGCGATTTCATCCTGATTATCTATGCGTGTTCACACTTGTTAATAAGGTACGTATGCAAATTGCGAGACGTCAAAGTCATGTTTTGTTTGTGTATTTTGAAAGTTGCAAAAACAAAAGAACGCGAAATGACTGAGGCGAAAAAATTCAAGATAATAATTGGTTCACTACGCCTCGCCACTAGATCTAGTCGGCGCTCCTCGTCTCGAGGAGAGCGGTAGTTGCGCTGGAAGAGAATTAATCAGGAAACCGTCAGTCGACACTCGAATTGTCAGGCATGGAGGAGGCGCGGCGGGAAGACGATATTAAACGCGGCGCGCAAGCGACGGCAGCCGCGGATCCGCATGCTATACAAGATTCATTGTGCGCGGGCCGGCGCGGCTCGACTCGGACTCACCTACGGCGTATGCCCTCGCACTTGCGTCGCGCCGCCGAGCGCGGGGGTTCGCGTTCGCGGGAGTCGGCGATTGTCGTGCGCAGTCGTCCGGGCTGCCATTACTGCGATGCCGCCTCGGCAGATCAAAAAAGCGGGCGGTGATTGGTCGGGCCCGACAAGAGAGTAGCGCGCCGCGTTTGAGTGCCGCGCTCTCGGTCGGCTCCGCGGCACCGCAGTAGTCGACGAGTTTGTTGCGCTCGCCGCTCGCCGCCGACAAGCGCGCGAGAGCCGAGAGAGAGCTGCACGCGCGCGTACCGCACGCTCTTTCCTCCCGAGACCCGTCCGCCGGATCCGCGCGGCGCACACAGTCGGGCGCTCGCATCGCTCAGTCGACTAGCTTCGCTCGCCTAATCCGCCGGCCAGCGCCAGTGCGGCAGTAGTGTCGCGCGATCGCTTCGTAACGTCGGGTGCCGCTGCCGTAGCGACGAACGCACCTGTGCTACCACCAGACATTCGCTGGCCGACAGCGTTATCAAGCGGCGACAGCGTTCCCGTCGCGCGCCTAAAAACAACAACAACGACCACGCACACTCATCGCCGCCACCCAACGCAAACGCGCGCGCGCGCGCCGTGACTGGTTTTAGTTTATTGTTTAGTTTCGCGCCGGCGACGCACGTGTTCTTGGGCCTGTGATGGATTCCCGGTGGTGTTATCGTGCAGTGCGTGTGATGTGGTGAAGGCAGCTGTGCCATGTAGCAAGCTGTAATGCAGCGTCGCGAGTGAACCATGCCACACGTCTCGTCCAGTGGCGGAGATGATCTCGGCAGCACCGATGAGGTTAAGGTGTTCAAGGACGAGGGCGACGGCGAGGACGAGAAGAGGTCCTCAGAGAACCTCACCGAAGAGAAGAGCAGCCTTATCGACCTTACCGAATCGGAGGTACGCACCGCGTCTCGGGACCGCGTCGCCCGCCGACGCCGACGCGATCTTCCCGATTCGACGATCGAGCGGAATCATGTCTTCCTTCTCCTCGCTTGCATTGTTTCCAATTAGCGGCGTCGCGCGAGAAAACAATGGGGGCCGGCTCGGCGACATGTCAACAAATCATCGCTGAAATTGCGTCTGGCATGCGCACTTATCATCGTAAATTCTTTACATTCGTTTCGGATGCGCGCCTCGAACACAATGCGCGCCGGCCCCGCTGACGAAACGCATAGAATTCTTTGAATAGACGCATTGTTTTCGACCGCGGCGGGCGCGAGACGCGACCACTAATCCTCGCTCGCAAACGCATCGACATTAAACAAATGACGAACGGTTAAATGCGTTCGTTTAGCATCGCGACAATGGACCGTGCCTCCGCGCATCGCCGCATTTTCGTGCGGTGCATGCCCCGACGTGCGCTCATTTATTTGTACGCACGTTGTAATTGGGCATAAATAATGAACGTTGCATATTTTAACGCGCGCGCCGCGCGACCCGGCCACGCCTTAACAATCATTAACCGACCCCGGCGCGCGGTGTTGATTTGATTAATTCTTATCGCATTCGACTTGCGATCGCCGCGCTGTCGGCAATTATTATCGCGTCCGGCAAAATTCGACCTCGCCGCAAACGTCCATCTCTCCTCTCCCACACGCGGCTCCACCCTTGGCTCGCGCTCCGCGGCGAAAACTGCGAAAAGTGATTAATCGTTTTCTGTGTTCTGTGTGTTCGATTTGTAGGAAAAGTCCGGTGGAAATTACACAGCCAACAAAAATGCAGCACGACCAGATCACAGTCCTGTCTTCAGTAAGTACATTTTCGGATAATTCGCACGCGTGCTTGATGTGTGAGAGAATGCGCGCTTCGAGTGGTTGCTGCTTTGCTTTGCCGTCGCTGCGCGTTTTCCGACCTCGAACCCTGGCGCCTGCAGACTCAAGTTTAGCCGCTTGTTAGAAATCATTAAGCCGATTCCTTCTTGCGGTTTCGCCGCGATCTCTCCGCCTCGGCTCGGTTTTATTTTCGTGCAACTCTCGGGCTGCGGACGCGAAAATTGCTATAGCAACTGATCATTTGTTAAGCACATAACCGGCTATTATAAAATCACGTTGAAAACGAAAAGCACCTGCTACCGGTGCGATACAGGGTGTGCGGAAACAAAGGGCTGCTTGTGACCGACGCCAGAGAAAACAATTAATTTCGATTTTTTTTTAATGAGACGTGAGTTTAGGAAGTGAGCGTGGATTTCCCTGAATCTGGACACTTGCTGTGCAGAACGCCCGTCTCTCTCGTGCGCATTTCCAAATTGGTTTTTACTACGATATTAAATTGCGCCCCGGGTCTCCGGGACCGGGGTGGCGCGCGGCGTTATAATATAATGCAAAGTGTTCGAGGAGGTGGCACAAAAGAGACAGACGGAACGAAAGCGAGGAGGCGAGCGAGCAAGCGTCAGGTATATAAATTCTTGACCGTTGTAAAAACGCATCGCGTCTAATAAATTATGTTTTATAACAACTATAAGCTGGTTTGTCAGTTTCACGTGGCGGAGGGCTCCTCGCCGCTGCTCATGAAATATAAATGAAACAGGTATACGCTCGCCGGCACCACCCGAAAACGCGTTGTTGGTCATATAAAATATACGAAAATATGAAAAGCGCTTAAACGTTTTTACTGCACGAATTTACATGTTTCGATCAAATGAAAATTTGATTTCGTCGCTCAATCCGAGCGTCACTGCTTCCGAAACCTGGCTGTGAATTCAGTTTCACGCCTCTTTCGGCTCTTCGCAGGAAGCCTTCTAATTTCTCTCCCAAGTCTAATTAATTTTTTTAATAAGCGTCCAGTTACGAGAGCCTAGGATGCGCGCGACGTTTGCTCGTTAACATTAAAGTGCCATATTGATAAATTTAATTTCCACGCGCATTTTTCACCAATTAGGAGGCATTCTCGAACGCGCTTGGTGGGCCGACGCGACTCGAGGCTTTGTTGCGCTACGCGTGAAGCGTAAAACATTAATAAATGTCCCGGCCCGCACGGCACAATACGACCGCGCGCGAAACGCACAATAATAGTAAAACGACGGCGACGCGAACGAGTACCGCAATATGATGTTTCTAATCTATGCTCGCGCGCTTTATGATCGCTTTTATTGGTTTTAGATACGTCGCTTCGGCCCGCGACGCGACTTCCCGACTTATCATTATATTCACATTATTCGGTTTACGAGAGTGAGAAGTATCGGGCCTGATAAAAACACATTGGCGCGCGCGCGCGCATGTAAAGCGGCCGAATCGCGACTGACACTAGACCAGCGCGCATTGCGCATAAAATACAGCGCGTCGTTATCGCGCCACACTCTCGCGAGCGCTATCCGGATTAACTTGGGCGTACGCATAACGCCGAGGCGCGATGATTTTTATTTCAATGGCGCGCGTTTATCATTTTATTGTAAATAAATGTACCTACGCTTGTTAAGTTGTTTGCACGCATTCGTGTTTTGTTATTGAATCGCGCGCCGAGTGACTTTTGGGTGGCTCTCGTAACTGACCGCAGCCGAATTTCGCAAAAGCTTTCTGCGTATTCGTGTCGTGCTGCGCACCCTCGCGCACCCTTTGCGGATTTGTTTATGACTTTTCTGCGTAACTCCGGCTCATCTCGCATTGGGGCGGCGCATTACCGACAGCTTTTCGTGCGGCTTAAGACGTTTGTCTCGCGGCGCGTTTAAATGCTTTTCGCCTTGACTCGGGCGGTCGAGTAAGCGGAGATGGTCTTGCGCGGACGCTTTGTTTGGCAGGTAAAGATATTAGTTTGAAATTGCTGGAAAGCCCCGGAGCGTCAGACCTGCCTGGAGATTCTCAAAATCGAAAAGCTCATCGAGGAAAACTGCTTTCGATTTTACTGCAGCCGGCTTAAGAAACTAATATACCGCCTAAAATACATTTTATGCGCGCATTTACGCTTTATTTCCGTTTACGAAACTACCGAAAAAACGACGCGAGCTTTTCTCATTTTAAAGTTCCTGCCCGGCGGCGCGCGCTCGGCGGGAAAAAAGCGTATGCCTGCGTAATTTTGTAATTTTCAAGTTTACGACTCCGAAAGCGTCGTTTTTTTTCTCTCTCGTCGGCGCGCTCGCCCCGCCGCGCATCCTAGAGCCTGCGTGATGCACGGGTGTATTATGGTAGCACCGAGATGAACATGAACATAACGAATGAGTTAAGAATAAGTTAAGAAAAACCAGACGGACATAAACTATCCGCGCGCGCGCGCGCGCGGGTAAATTCATGTTGGCCGACGTCGTCGTGTGTGCCGGAGCCGGTTGCGTCGCGCACGAACATAAGTTACGTGTAAACGACTAAGCGAAGGGCCGAGGGAGTCGCGACGCCGCGGCGGTAGCTGCAGCAACATTAAAACATGCTGGATACAATAAAGCGTAAATATTCGATGAAAATGAAAACGGACTTTTCTCTCCGGACGCGGAGTTGAGGACAGCAGCGTAGAGTAAACGAACGGTAGTGCTGAATGTACGAGTACTAATTGCTCGTGTTCAATCTGTACTTTTGGACATTGTAAAGCTGCACAGATTGTTTCGTTCGTGAGCTTATGATAAGTTGTGTGCGGCGGGCGCCAGTTAGAAATATTCGAACCCGGCTCATTTTATTTTATACTTTAATTCTCTCTCACTCTCTCTCTATCGCTACAAGACGATGCGCTTATCTTTGCGCGCTGCTATGCTGTTATAATCGTAAGTTAACATGACATACCGCACCGGCAGAAGCACATGGCCGCTAGACAACGTCGGGCGAGGGCCGCGCGACGATATTTATGTCGGTAGATGAGTACACGAACGCGAACACGGACGGATTACGTGTCGTACACGAGCGCAGTTAGTTGTTCGCTGCTTTTCGACTGGAGCTCGCTAATGGCAGCTTGTCTGCGCTTGCAATTAGACGCTGCTGCGGGAGTTTTTCCTGCGCTCCGCGTTCGCGACAAACGTTTTGGTCTTTTCGCCGATTCGCGATAATTGTCAATTAACCAAATTGCTTTTATAGCTTGTCCGGACTTAATCGATTTGCACGCCGATAGGCCAAGGCTTGCAACGTTCCTGGTTTATTTTTTGTCGTTGTTATATAATTCCTCGGCGGATTTCGTTGGAAAATCCACACTGACGGGTATAAAGTTTATGGTGGCTCGTTTATTTCTTCTTCGTCTTTTTCGTCCGCGTCGTTTGCGCGGCGACAGGAAGAACCTAATAAAACTCAATTGGAAATATGGGCAAGAAAGGCGAGAATGAGAGTAGGCTTTTACTTTATTTTTGCGTCGCGCTCGCTCGAGGCCTATCTATATTTAAAGACCGGCCAGTCGTCAATACCTGGCTAAATATATATTGCGATCGACAGTTTTCCTGCCGCACACGCCGCTCGGAAACGCGAGAGATTCGACCGTTAGATTTAACAAGGTTCGGACACGGTGCGGGCTTTGAAACTCGGCGTTTCGCTCGGGAGATTATAACTAACCGGGACTAGGACTGTGTGGTCGAAAGTCGAGGTATTTCAGTAGCGCTGGGAAGACGCGGTCTGTCATTTCGCGCAAACTTCTCTCGGCAATATTCGCATCGCGGAGAAGCAAAGGCGTGCGCGAGTGCATTAGCATTAACATGCCGCGTCGTTGGGTTCGCGGCGCGCGACGTCGAAAATGTTTTGACCAAGCTCTCGCGTTCGCGCGGCTGGGCTTTGGCGCATTTCTTCGGCTCCGGCTCGAGAGCGAGCAGAGCCGCGCGCAAGACGTGCCGTTCGAAGGTCGTCTTGCTGCGAGCATGGCGTTCACTGGGCCTGTGGCTCGACTCCCGCCTTCCACTTGACCCCTTGTCTACACTACGCCGTCGCGTTTATAACATTACCTCGGCGGGCATCCGCAATAATAATCATTTGGCCATCGTCTCGCCGGTTTCCCGCTTTCCAAAAATTTCGCCGCGCATGTTCGTCGCCTCGAGACGCAGGGCGCTTAACGGGGAAAATATCTTGCGAAGATAACCGCGCGTTTCGCGCGTGTTTTGTTTCGGGGAACGCTCGGTGTAAAGATCATTGGCTCGGACATTAACTAACTGGACAAGGCCGAGAAATATCCGAATGCCTTTAAATATGTTCCTGCGGCCGATGGTGCGTGCGCATGCGCGCCGGCCGGCCGAGAAAATGGTAATGCAGGAGGTGCTCCGACGCGGCCGTGCCTCGGCGCGCCGATACTCTTCTCTCTGCGCGCTCGATGCTTGACGAAAGCGCGACGAGAATTGAATCCGGCGCGCACGTACGTGTGCGGCGACGTGCATGTACGCGCTCCTATTATTCCTCGCCGGACGAAGATGCAACGACGATGCGTCCGAACGAAAACCGTTTCGGACACGTCGCGCTCGCTCGTCCGCACGCTCACCGGAATCGCTCTCGCCTTCTCTTCTATCGCCTGCGCGCGCGAGCGTGTGCGTCGTGGAAGTTGTAAAGCTTCATCGCATGCTTCATTCATTATAAACGTATTATTATCACGCTGTTATATACGAAATAAATATTGGTTCTGTTGTTTCCCCACGAAAGGCGCAACGAAAAAAAGGAAACGCGAGATTGTAGCGGGACGTCGCGGAGAGGGCAACGGAGGGCAAAAAAGTGAAAATTAAATAACGATGAAATAACAACATTTAACGAGCGGATGCTCGAATATTTTCGACGGATTAATCATCCGCGTAATTAAAATAATTATCATTTGAATGGACCGCTCGTTGAAAGATGGAAGGATGCTTATAAATCATAAGTCTTCTCTCGGGATGGATGATTAATTTCGAGACGATTATTAGTGGGAATTTAATTTGTTGCGTTGCCTTGAATTATTTGCATAAAAATACGATTTGTCCATTTACCATGGACTTATTTCAATATGCGTGTGATTCGAATCAAAATGTTATCTTTTTAATGCGCTTTGTTAGAGCAATTAGTGCGATATGTTAAACTTTATGTCGGGCTGTGTTTTTTTTCGCGTCGATGTCGCGTTGAAATTCGCTAATAACTCGTCGGGTTTTTGCTCGCGCCGAATGGTGTCGGAACGCCGCGCGCTGCGTGCGCAGTCGCAATTTAATTTAAAATAAATTGATGTTTTAATAAGTTACATAATGACGGTTTATTGTTTCACGCGTCAGTAAATTGCTCGCGTTGAGCTAGAGGCTCGCTTCGTACTCTTCGCTCCTCCCGCTCCCATGATCGCGTCGCGTATACTCGCGCATCGCACGCACATGCGTGGCGAAATGAAAAATTCTATCTGCGCATAATATCGCTGGAATTTTTCCATTATGTGTGCGTAATGAAAATAGCTATGGCGCGGGCTAAAAACGCGGATGAATTAAAATCGGACGCGTCCGTAATTTAATCGGCGCTAGTTGTAACAGTTTATGCGAAATTTTTTTCAATGATGCCGACGATAGAATTATGCGCGTTCGGTGACAATGTGTGGCATGATTACGCCATAAATGCTCGAGGATGATGTATGCGCGATACTTTTATGAACGTCGTTTGGGCTCGCGTACGCGTGCGTCACTCTTGACACTTATAAAACCGTAGTCCAGAAAAGCGGTTCGCCGCTCCGTCAGGCGCGCATAAATTCTAAATTCATATTCTGTGCGATCACCGCGTCGACGACGAATAATGCCGGCCTGTGTTGTCTGAGTCGTTCTCTGGGCAGTGACGCGCGCGCTCGCGCCCGCCGCAACCTTGTTGAATAATCCAAATATCCGCGCCTGTCGTGCGCGCCGGTGCGCTCGCGACGTCGAGCGTCGATGCGTTCGCAATCGTATCGAATCCGAGCTCGCTCTCATCTGGGCCCTCATCGTCGAGCGTGTACGTTTAGATTGGTCATTGTTCCGCGCAGCCTTTCCGTTTCATTAGATTCGTGGCTCGCGCAACGCAATATTTGTTATTGCCGACGCGCGAAGCGGGTGGGACCGCGCGCGCGGCGGCGCACAGAAAATCATTCCTGGAAGCCCGAGTCGCCGAATCGGAATTAGAATACTAATTTATATCGGCTGCGCCGTCGGTATCGACGGCGGGCATCTGAAACCGAAGACTCGCTCGTGTTTAAACAACGACGGAATAACAATTTTCATGCGGATTATCGCCGCGTCGGATCTTTCGTCTCGCGCGCCGGCGCGTTGTTTTTGTTCTGCCTCGCGAGATATCTCTCCGAGCGACATCATTAGAGTGTAATTTATTGCTCACGAATCGGCTAATAAATACTAAATTCGTTCGCTTAGCGGGCTGCGTACGAGCGGTTTGACAATGATTTGTATTTTTTTTTTGTTCTCTCCGTCCTCTTCGTCGCATTCGGTTTTGTTGCTTCTCGGGACGGTGGAATATGGCATTGGACGTGGTTAGACAATAGTTCGATTTTATGGTTGGCATGTGCCGCACAATCGTAATCGCGTTTAAATAAGAAGACATAAATTTTCTAACCGCCGCACACGACTTGCGCTGGGCAAGCGTGGCGCGCAGAGGTTGGTGGAGTCGTTTGCATGTATGCTTCGATTCAGATATGGATGGCGTATGGATCTATTGCGTCCATATCGAGATTGATCCTGGTGGGCAAAGCATTTTCATAGCCGCGGCGCAATGTTCGTCAGTGTGCGTGGCGAATTACAATTCCATTGGTAAAATGGGTTCGAACGGTTTGACCGTGTATGTGTGTGCGCGTGGTTTTAGGTGCACCCAGTTTAGCCTTTATGAATTCGTATTTCGAGAGCGAGTAATTTATGAAAGTGTTCTTATTCGTATTCCTGGCAGCTTGGCGCGGCGCATTTCACTAATGATGTATGTGATTGCAGGCAAGGTGGAGCCCAGTGCCCACACATCTTCATTCAACATGGGCTACCTCGTGTCCCCGTACGGCTACGCCAACGGAACGGGCCCCATCCCCGTGTCAATGGTGAGTACCAGCTTGCTTACGCGTCTCATGACCTTTTTCGTCCGCAATCGGTGCGGCGCGGAATTTAAATGGCCCCTTTATCTAATGCGCCTTAACATTTCGTCACATCGACGCGATGGGCAAAAACCAATTCCGCGCGCGCGCGCGCTCTCGAGAGTTAAATGTGGAATGCAATGTCTGCACTTTGCGAGCTTTTTCGCTCCGACGCATAGCGGCGAAACGACTTTTTTTTTATTTTCCACCGCTCCGAGTCGTATGCGCGCCGGTGCTGCGGGCTGGCGGAGCTCATAATCATTATCTGCGCGCGTTGTGCAGACTCATGCATCTTGGCGCGCGTTCCCGAGGCGCGAGATTCGCGGCGGCTTATTAGCAGGGCCACTCGGCGAATATCGTCGTCGTCGTCGTCGTCGACGGCGTTGCCGCCGCCCGGCATTGTCGGGGCACGGAAAAGCGGCTCGGCGCTCGCTCGCCTCTCGTTGTAACGCGTGCGGGGCCACCACTCTCGGGCTCGCACTTACCGTCCTACTCGAACAAACCTTAGTTAGCTTTATGCACGTACGGCACAACATTACCTCGCGTACGTGTGCGCACGAAACGCGACGAAACCGTGAAACAGATTCTCGTTGCTTCCTCGGACGTGTGTGTGCGGCGACGGCCTCGCGTGCGCGTGTTGGGAAAGTCCCTGTAGGACTGGCTCAGTGTGCTTAGACCTCTTGTGCGTTGGCAGCTCACTTGTAATCCACATGCATATCGCGCCGTGCGGGAACGCTGTGCGCGCTCCTCTCGCACACAAGGTGTTTTATCGCGTGCATCTTTGCCGCTGCGCGCATTGATATCTATTATTTGCTAATCACGATACACCGCGGCTTTGCAATCGCGTCGCGTGATTGATGGCCCTTCCGCGAAGAAGAGGTCCATTCCGGTCGGGCGGCGCGTCGGAATTAAAATAATAACTCGAGATTGCTCGACTGTTCGGTTCACGATTCGTGCGAAATGCGCGAGCATGCTAATAATGTCGCTTTGTTTCTCCCATCGGCGAGCCTGGGGCCGGTCGCGTCCACACATGCGTCTTGGAATGTGTTTGGTTTTTATTGTGCGTCTCGCTAGATCTCAACGCGGAGGTTCCTCTCGCGCTCTCGCACAATCCCCCATGACATGCCTCATTGAACCATAATAAGCATTCAATTCGTTAATGACAATAGTTAAACTGTGTCACGGTTGATCCTACAGAGCGCCCAAAGAGTCACGCAAACCATCAACGCCCGCTCTAACTCTAACTAACAACGAGCACGACGGGGAACTAGTTTTCGCCGGATCACATTAAGTTATCACACATGGCCAGACACAATCGGACTGCGCGAACGCGTCGGTTGTTAATTCGCGTGCGGAGGAAAGGACTGAGGAGACAATTAAGCTAAACGCTGAAGATGGGAGATTTTTTCTGCGGCGAATAATATTTCGTCACAAAAAGTCTGCGAGCACTCTTTTTTCATTCTGACGTAATTATAATCGAATGAATCTTCGAGAACGGGAATGCCATTCTGTGCCGCTCGAGCTCTCGCAGCCTTCCATCACATTAAGGACGTGTCCGCTCGAGTTATTGCTTTTGGATGCCGATGCCACGACGTGTTTCTTTAAGTTCCTTTGCGCTCTCCGCCCGCGTTCGGTACTTTCGTTCCTCGTTCCTCCTGCTGCTGCGGCTGCCTTATCATGTATCGAATCGAATCTGCAAGAGATCGTACGGATGCGTACGAGAGGGCAAAAGCTCCGGACGTAGGGTTGCACGGGCGTTGGGCCGTTCTTCTCTTCGCGCGTCGAGAGAGCATCCTTTTTCCCCACGGATCGCGACGCCTTCGCACGGCACCACGACGACGACGACGACGACCCGCGAGATGGAGAATGAGAATGCACGCGGGCGCAAGCGAACCGCATTCCAAAGGTCAACGTCCAAGAAATTGACTTGCCTAAATCAGGTGCTGAATCCGTTTCGGGATGGATGGAGCGAACGTGCGCGCGCGCGCGCCGTGGATTTAAATGCGCCACAATGAGGACCCTGAACCTGCGCGCGCTGCTAAAGGCCGGCGAGTCTGCGCCGCAGGGACGAATTGCAAATGGCACCTTATACATCATTCCGGAGAATGCAAATTTTCGGCGCGTTTTTTTGTGCTCTCTCCAACTGCACACGTCCCGATAACGATTCCATAATGGATCCGAGCGTTGAGCGTAGGGAGATCTAACGGCATTTACAGTCAATTATGATCCAACCGCTTGCTAATTGGTGATGCTCGCCCAATTGATCTACACGAGATTTTCAACCGAATCTTCGCGTCTTTCAAGCCCGCTTAACAAGCCAACGGAAGTGACAATGAGTCCAAGAGAGACGGCGCGGGACGGAATATACTACCATCATGAATTCGTCGCCCATGTGCACACACACGTCACGCGTCCTGATGTATGCAAGCGGTCTAAACGGAATACGCATCGTGGTGTGTGTGCGCCACGAACAACGCCAGCCCGAGCCCGGTCCGGATGGTGTGCGCTCGCGACGTCGATGGGCCCGCCGTTCCTGCTGCCGCTTTGCCGCAGCGAACTAATAAACAACGAGCCGTTTTAAAAGCAAGCGGCGCAGAGAGCCCGCAAAACGCGCGGGGCCCCCAGCCCGGAGAGAGCCACCGCCAGCTTAAAACAAAGAGTGGTCCGAGAGCGGCGCGCGCGCGCGCGCGCGTACGAAGAAACTGGTTGTGTAAATTAATTTCGGGGCGACGAGAAAGCCTTATTCGACACGAACGGCGTCCGGCGAACGCATGCCGCACACACGGCGACGGCGCGGTGGTTGGATGGGGAGTGTGCGGAGAGATGTTTAATATGTGCTCTTTGGTCGCGGCGAAGAGTTTCTCGAATCTCGACGGCTCGACGCGCGCGCGTTCGTGTGTGCCGCGCACAAACACATGGCACCCACAAAACCCATATTTATACCTGTGAAAATTATAATCATTTAGGCGTTCCCGTCGAGGTGTGCCGTCTCGCTCGCTCCTCTCGACGACGTGCGCTGCTCAGAATCAATAATAATTTCCTCGTTTAGCTTGCGCCACGCGAGACAAGGGCACGCACGAGCTTTGCTCACGCCTGATGAACGCGCAAACAATACGCAATATAGCAGCGCGCTCGCCTATCAGCGATGCGGCGGTGGCCGCGTTCGAGTCTCGTTAGGAGCGCGCTAAGAGACGGAGAAAGAATGCAGCCGGTGTTTGATGGTTTTGTTGATCCGCGCGCGCCGCGTCTAAAGTTTCGGGGCTAACTGGTCGGGCGCTGGTGAATTATTAACGAAAATATAAGAATTATGTGCGGCGACGACGTCGTTAATTTGTATAAATATAACCGCGTGTCGGTCTGTCAACGGGGAGCGCGCGCGAGCTTTGAGGACGTGTGCGAGCCGTGTATGTTAGCTGCTGCCGGTGATTTTTCTTCTTCTTCGGCGCAAAGGAGCTGGGCGCTCCTCTAACGAGCGAAAGAAGAGGAGTCTAATAAATCACAGAGACAAATAATACGTCCGTACGCATTATTATTGGAGATTATTTTCCGCGCTGCGTCTCCGAGCTTAATTTCCTGCGGCCGAGGCGAGGCGAGCCGAGCACAATTAAACTGAAGAAGCGCGAAGTTATAATCACGTCGTGGGGTCCATTCGCATAATTCCTCGACGTAATGCGCACGTGAAAAATCGCATTCGCAAAGCGCATTGATACCTGCCTCTCATTTCGCGCGCGCGCGCGCGAGTGTGTGCGCCGTGCGCCGGTAACGATCACGATTCCTTTCGCAGGCGCGCACGCAGTAAGTTCACGGCCGAAACGAACTTTCGATCTTCAACTTGGCGGCCGGACCGATGCGATTGGAAACACACTTGCACATTTATTAGCCTTCGCTCGCCTCCTGGACCATATGAGTCGAGATTATAGCGCGCCTCGCGGGCATCGAGCAGCGCGCGCGCCGGCCGCGCATAGATGCTCAATCACAATACCAATAGAACGGAACGTCACGACGGACGACGGCGTCGGCATCGAGATGCAGCCGCATAACGAGAGCGCGCAGCTCTGCTCTCTTCGCGTCGGTCCAGCATCTTCTTTCCTCTCTTTGATGATGATGGATGCGTGCGCGCCGCCGCGGTCATCGCAGAGAGATGAAATACCCACGTTCAAGTTCACCATACCGCCGCTGCTGCCGCCGCTTCTGCCGCTCGCCCGGACGGCCACGCGACGCGCACGGGGAGAGGACGGACGGTTTTGTTGTTTGGGTTATAAAACGCTTCTTCGACGCGCGGCCGGCCCGGCCGCGCTCTCTCATATGGGAAACTCGAAAACGGACTGGTTTCTAAGATTAATTTGGTTCAATGACACCCGCGCACAAACCGCGGGCAGAAGCGACCGTCGCGCGGCGCGCGTCCATTTCCAGCGCGCCGCCGCACGCGAAATGCACGAACAGCGAGACGCACACGGCGCGGCAGTCAAAGTCAAAGGAGCAACCTTAACGAACGCTCTCCTAACAACAATATATGCTAAGTAAGCCACGCACACGTTGTGTGCCCGCCATTTATATTTAAACGTAACGCAGGAAACGAGAGTTTAATGCGCGCGCCGCGAGGTACACTCGCCGTTGGCGAACGTGCGCTGATCCAGAGAATGGTGGCGGTGAAGATGTCGGGAATATTTTTGATTCGCCTGTCATGCTGCGGTGACGTGGGGATTAGGGGTTTACTAATTTCGTATTTGTGTGTTTGGGAAAGCGGGGCATGGCCCGCATGTCTGCTTGTCTAACGTCTACTAATTGTAAGCTGGAAGGTGGCGAGCGCAGCGCGAAGCTCGCGTGTGCTGCACGTGTCGAAAATTTGTACGAGCGAGAGGTGTTTGGGAAACATCCGGTCGAATATTGAATGCCATTAATAGCACACCCAGTCGAGCGGCGCACGCACACGCCAGCGGAGCGCAGGGGCAGGGGCGTCGCGGTCGTATTCGGGTTAACTGTTTACAAATTATTTATATTTATTTGTCGGTTGCGACGGATTCTCGGAAATTTATGCGTGCGGGTGCGCGGGAACCATAACTCGCGCGCCCAATTTGGAATTTTACGATTGCGGCCGGTCGTCGTGGGGCTCCCTTCGGATGTGAGTAACGGCCCCGGCGACAGCGAAAGCATCTTTATTTGGGCAAATAGACAAATGATTTCAAATGACGTTAGCACGATGTCATTGAATCCCCGGTATTGTATTGGATAGATGCGCCCGTAAATCCTTCTTCTTTGCGGTTATTTTTAAAACGCCGCTTTTGCATGCGGGCCGTTTGTCTCTCGGATTTATACGCTCGCTCGGTAGATAAACGACCATTAAACGTTTCAACGAAAACGGAAAAGCATTGAAAGCCGCCGCCGCCGCCGCGCCGCTAGCGGGACGGGAAGGCGAGGACCAACGACGACGACGACGTCGGTGCGTGCCGTGTTGTGACATCGGGAGCCTCGGCGTTGCCGTTCCCTGACGAAACGTGTAAACTTCCCATCCACCCGTTCGCGGGCGCATCCTGCGCGAGAGCGCGCGCATCGCAACCGTGACTTTCCAATTATACAATAATCTGTCTTGCACGAGAAATTAAACAGCAATTAGGAATGAAAGACGC
>JARRAA010013968.1:0-15990 GCA_030557295.1 Ecitodaemon sp. MM-2014 | reverse complement strand
AGGGGTGACCTACTGCCGGGACAAACACTTTCGGTCATATTTTGCTAAATTGCAGCGCAATTCGTTAGCGCAATTACGTGATATAAGTTATCCGGGGCACTATTAATTTTTGTTATACTTTTCGTTTATTTCGGACGAGCTCATTGAATGTTATTAATTATTCGGCGAATCGTGCGTACGTGCGCACGCTTTCGGTGGTGGCGCCCGGCGAGGGTGGAATGTTCCGTGTGGAAATGGTGCGCATGCGTCCGGGAAACGTTTTGCCTATGAATGGCTGCGCTGGGAACAAAGGAATGGCATGGAATATTCCGAAACCACCCGAAATATGCCAGACAATGGGGGCCGTCCCAATAATTGGTGTTTGCTGCGGCTTCACCTCCGAGTCTAATTATCGCTGTTTACTTTAAAATCATTTGACGCGCAGTTTGCGGCTTACTAATTGTTTAGTTTTGATAGTTTAATTGGAGTGAATCGCGGCGTAACACGGTAATGAGTTGTGGTCGTTGGGAATGACGAGAATGTCGAATGTCGAGCGCGCGGCGTAGCAGTTATCAACAAGTTCTGTTTTTGTGCGCTCGCCAATATTATGCAGCCGAATTGTTTTCCGTAAACGTGACAACGACGCACAATCGTACGATCGCAATGCGCACGCGCGTTCCGCGGCGCGCCGCTGTGTGGCGACCGATGTCGTCTCTCTCACGCGCGCGGAGGCGCCGCGAGGCGCGCTTCGTCGAGTGGACTACGTGACTCCGACTCGCGGGAGCGCGTCGCGCCGGCGCTCGGCCGGCATCGTGGGTGCTCGTGTCGCGCGGCCGTGAGCGGGCAGGACGCGAGTCGGCCCAGTCCTCCCAGCCGGCAGTCGGACTACAACACCAGAACGATTCGGCCGCGAGCATGGACGGATAGTAGGCAAGGGACGCGAAAACGTTTTAGACCTTTTCTTTTTTCTCAAAAAACCAAAATATATCAGCCGACCGGACGACGACTCGCATTTCCAACCCACCACATATATTACATACAACCGTCACCCGACCACCAGGCCAAGAAGCTCACTTCGGCAGCGCGCACCGCTTTATGATTACGCCGCCGCGAGTGACAAATGAATAGCGACGTCGACGCTCACCGTACGAGGCGAGACGAACGCGCGCGTGTGTTTTCGTAGCCTGCCCGAGAGAGCCGAGTCGGATGTGCAGTTGGAGCTCTCCAGCATTGGATTACTCTTACTACGACCGCGAGAGCCGGGCCGCCATTTGCCTACGGCCAGCCGGCAAACAAAAGAATCGCATACGCCAAATTTATTCACGCACGAGGACTGCGGCTCGCAGAGTCATCTAATGCCAACCGAGGGAATCGCAGCGGATTCACGCCAAATTTGAACAAAGTCCCACACACTATTCACAATAATCGTCTTGCTTTGGAGAGAAAAGGTCGACCATCTACAGGATAAACGTTTTGGTTGTTATTCGTGAGATCGGAGGAGCTTGAGGAGCTGATAACTTGTTGAGAACCGTTGGAAATTTGATTAACGCGTCGACCCGAGCGAAGCAGCGATGGTCGAGAGGATCTTGGAGGAATCGGAAAGTTTGGAGACAGGTGTGTACCCCATTGCCGCTTTGTAAATTCTTATTCGATTAGGTCGTGGCCGGCAACGCGTTTTTGTTTGCGCTTGAATTATGCATAAGTGCATGCACGGGCGCTTGCGCGGAGAACTGCTTGGTCATACGTGTAGCGAGCAGAGCAGAAACAGCTGCCATTTCACTCCGTAGGAAGCGAAATAAAAACTAATGAGAAATAATGGAAACAAAAATGTCGATTCTTAATCGGTGTTTTCGTATGTTGGCAAACCTGTTTACGACGTATGATCGCGTATAAATATTTCGTAACAAGTCGATTGTTTTGTTGGTTTTATAGTTCTGGTCGTTTCGCGAGCATTTCGCGTTTTGCCAGTCGCGGCGTGGAAAAAGCGAGTCGACGCCGGTGCCGGTGCGGCTCGGCTCGCTCTCCTGCCGCCGCAGCCGGTTGCGGTCGAATCGATTTGGCAACGCGGCGCGGAGCAGCGAGTTTGCTGTGCCTCTTCGTTGTGCGCAATTCGCGCATCGGCGTGCCGAAGCGAAATTTCGATATTTTCGCCTTTTATTCCCAATGTGCTAACCTACAAATGCGCCGGCTAGGACACCGTCGTCGCGTGTTTGCGCTTATTGCGTTGTATTATGCGCGGTCGTTGCGCGCGTTGCGCCACGTTATTTTTTAACGAACGCGACGAGCGTAACGAGCGCGTCGCCGTTTTTGTCGCCACGATATCGATGTTTAAACTTTAGGTTGAATTGATGTGAGTATTAATTCGCGAATGCGCGGCGGCGGGCGGCGGGCACTAATCGCGTCTAATTTTAAGCGTGACACGCTTTCCGAGCTGCCAACACGCCGGCTGGCGAGGAGGGAAGTGGTTGAATGCCAGATTATTTTTTCTTTCGTCTTCCTTCGGCGGTGGCTGTCGCCGACTCCGAAGCACGTGGTCGCGTGCCGACTTATTTATATCTCGGCGCAATCAATAATAAATATTTGGCTTGCGTCACAGATCGAAAAGTGTTATCAAGACGGCTTAGTTATGTTTAGCTCCGCGAAGGCGACGCGCGATTAACTCGCGAGGACGGTCGTTATCGCTATCAAGACGTTGTCCGGCGTGTGACGCAAATTGTCGATGTAAGATCATGGAAACACACTTGTCTGCAAAATATTTATGTTTGTTCACGATTAGAATATTCATCGACGCTGGCGCGTTCGATTTTAATGAAACCTGTACGTTGACACTTTATAAGGATGGAGGCAAACCGGTTTCGCGCGGCGAACGAGTAAAAAGTGCAAACTATTTGCTTCTGATTGTTTGCAGAATGCGCGGGGTTAATTATTTTCGATTCTTGATTCGCGCTAGACTCGCGCGACTTTCTAGTCCCAGCATCTCGGCGCGTTTCCAGCCCGGCTCGAGTCGGTGCGCCCACGTTCGAACTCGAAACGGTTTCGTGATCTTTTATGATTCGCGTCCGACTAATCGCGCCGTTTCTGCGGCGCATTGTTTATTATTCCGCGCTGCGCCGCGCATCGCTTCGCCTCGCGGTATCGATTCTCTCGGTGGGCAGCCGTCGGCCGGCGTCGCGCAGGTTAGTTTGGGCCGGTTCAATGCGCCGCGCCGTGTCCTGCGCGCTTCCTATCTAATCGGATCGGTGTATGCAAAAAGCACGGCATAGATTTATGCGCGGCTTGCACCTTGCAAGGGCACAACGAACGCTCGACAATTGTATTTTTAATTGAGATAGCAATTGCAGTGTGCGGCACAATAATTTTATTGCGGCAATGAGAGGCGAGGCGATGCAGCGCAACGACGGAAATTTACGGAAGGTAATGTAACGCGCGATATTAATTGCAATTAGCGAACGCAGTCAGCCCTTACTACCGATTAACGTTATTAGCGTTAAATCAATGTTAATTTATATGACTAAATAATTTTTTTCCACTTTCAAAAACGTATTTATGTCAGTGTGTTGTAATTGATAATAACTTGTTTAAATTCTAAAAATAGCAAGGAGGTAGGAATAACAAGCAAATTGGAGTCGCCTTGAAATTGCGCCGAACTTAACAATTTGCTCGTTGCGCCAAACGAAGGCTGGTGCTGCCATCGCAAACATGTTTACAAACAAATAGATGATTAAATGTCGTACGATTTGATTTTCGGCATTGATCGATAGCGCGGCGAGTCCGCTGGCGGGTTCAAGCAACCGACGGTCGCAATGCGCGTTGCACGTTCAATTGCATCGGCCTGTGCGTTGCATGGCAATTTCCCGGTTCACTATCCTCACTGCGCTACGCATCGCCTAATCGCTCGTGGCTTGCACAACTAATGCCAAACGACGAATCGAACGCGCACGCATTCGGCTGGCAATTAACGAAACGCATTTAAATCGGAATATCCGAGCGCCTGGCAATCGGATGTAAGTGGAGCACGCAGTTCTCCGCCGGTGCAAAGACGGAGAGAGAGGCTGCGAATGTCAGCGCGCATACGCTTTGCGCCGTTTTTACTTTTGCAGCTCCGCGCCTTTCTTCATTGCCAAGTTGGCACAGTTATGGGTGCAGATGCGGAGATGCAATGGTATTCTTGAACGCGCGCACGAGCGTTTAGTAATTTAATCTTGGGCATTTGTTGTTTGCCCCGTGTGGGCGGTTTTCGGTTACCCGATGCGTGCTCGTTTCACGTTTCTTCGCGTGCATAATTTTGGCGCGGGCGCATGTCACTCGCCACCAAAGAAACACCGAAAACCGCAGCGCGTCCGTCTCTCTGCGCGCACAAGTTCGTTGACCCATAATCAGCCAGCAATGGCAATAATATATTGTGTGTGTAATTGCGGCGCATAGCACGCGCGCCGCTCCTCGGCTCGCATTGGTGCTCCACTCAGCTGTTCCTGCGAGTTGCACGCTTATACAATATGTTCGACCAAAAGTCGTCAAGAAATCGCCGCGCGAATTTGTCGTTTATTAATAGGCGCTGTCCTTGGCGTAATCTTAATTGCAACGCCTATCTCGTCCTTAGTGCGATTAATCAAGGCCTATAAATGGTAATTAATAAATTGTGCCAACCGACAAGGATTTCGAGTGCGAACTAACGCGCAGAAAGCGAGTTGAAATTTTGTAATAATTACAGGACATTGTACCCGGCGCGTAATTTATGTAATCGCGGCTTAAAATCAAGGACATCGCGGTGTGGAGTTGAGTTGCATCATATCTGTCGCACTCGACCGTGCAATTAACAACGAAAGACGCGCAAAACGCCATGAGTCGTTTCGATTGTTTTGTTTGTTAGGCGCGCTTCCCAAAAACGTTGCAAAGGTGAAAGTTGCTTAAACCTACTGTATGTGCACGTTATGCGTTTAGTCGTGTTTTGCGCAAAGTTCAACATATTCTCTCAAGGTTTTCGGAGCTTCGCTTGAGATTTTAAACTTTTCTTGTTTGATTGTCGGGTGACGTTCTCGATCTCGAGATCCTGGCGTTTGGCGAAGGTGTTGGGATACTTTACCTTTTCCGTAAATCTGAATTCGATTCGATTTCGATTCCCGCTGAATATGCTTGTCAAAATTAATGACGGTAATTATGCAATTGAACCGATTCGTGCCGTGACCGTACGTCTTTATCGCTTTCTGATATAGTATGTTTAGGCGCGACAGACACACGTCAAATTGCTGCTGCTTTTCCTTAGTTTTCTTTTCCCGGGATATTTGGCGCGCGCTGCACAAGAAAGTGAAAAATGTGCATGCGAGTAATTGCGGTACTTCAGTTTTAAGTGACTTAAGTATCTCGTACTTTCCTTCCACTCGAATCGGAGAAAAATAACTAATGAAAGAAAGGTAAAAAACTACTTAAAATTGATGGAGGCCAGTATAGGCATACTTCCTGAATACTTTATCATGTGCAGATGCATAGTTGGTTATCGTCTTCGTCTTCGCTTCGCATGTTCTTGGTTGTTTTGTTAGTTTATTCCAGCTGTTTTACATCCCTCAAGTGTCTTCCAACCAAGCAACGTAATTTAAATTGATATTAGGCAACAATTAAGACGTCGTTTGTGTTTCCTTTCGGAGCAGGTGTCTTAATACGCAGGTTGAAGATGCAAGGAGGCACAAACAGACAAAGAAGAGTATCGTGGACAGGAAACATTTCTTTTTTGGGGGTGAACCAATTCGTTTTCTAATTTTATATTCGCATTTCGCTTGTTTGGCGTTTCGTGTTCGGAGTGGACGCGCATATTTTTAAGCCGCTTTCCAAAAATAAAACAAAGCGCTGGCGAAGGCGCGAGATAATAAGGAAAACAAACGAACGACTCGGTCCAATGACGTCAATTCGACGTTTTCTTTATATAAATTCATAATGAGGTCATATTTGTGATTTTTGTTATGTTTTGTCCCTTACGCACAACAAAATGCTAAATTGTTTCGGAGCTCTTGATGCGAATCGAGAAATTATTCAAATTTCTAGCGCACATCGATAAACATCAGTCAGTCTAGGTGTGCAAGTCAAACACAATACAGTTATGGTACTTATTTATCGCCTGCACCACACAACCAGCCACAAGTAATGCGATTTGTTGCGCGGCGGTCGTGCGACGTTAATTAAATCTTATTAAAATTTCTAACCACGCGCGGACGAAAGCGCCACGTCAGTCCGCGCACGTCGCACACGCGCGCACACCTCCGACGAATAATAAAATTCACGATGATCACATGATCGGTTCTCGTTCGCACATTTTAGCCTCGCGGTGAAAGCAACAACTTCGCACACTTGCGAAAAGTTTCGTTGAGGCTTTTAGAGTGTCTAGAGAAAATGAAAAAGTTGTCTTTTCTCCTGATTAACGAGTGACATTGAAACGATTGTCGTGTTTGTTTGATAAATGCTCGTTTACATTTTTAGCGTTGGGTTGCTTGAAGGGCACGTCGTTGTAAATTCTGATGCTCACGATCAGTCGTCCTCCTACCTTGAAAGGCATAAATCGAACTGCACGGTGCGCAGCAGTTGTGCACTTTTGTACGCTTCCTCTTCCGATTTTCTGCTTGTGCGTGTCGACGTGTTGTCCTCGCGTATGTTTTGATCGTCGAAGATTCGAAATGCTCCAGTAAGCAAATAAACGCGACCTTAACGAAAAATTATGTTGAAAAGCGCCCGACGTCGCTGCGACGCGATTTTAAGAACGGATGCCGCACGCAGCGCGACTATTAATAATCGCGATCGGCGGCGCAATTGCGCATTGTGTTTAACTTTATATTACACTTTCGGTGAGTCATTGCTGCTGCGTGCTCGTTTCTCTTTTTAAGTTATACGAACATATCTCGTTAATCTATAACGGCGCATGTTTCGGTGTCATTGCGCTACCTGAATAAGGCTGAATTCTAATTGTCGCTCCGCGCTTGTTGCAGTATCGAGTGGCGATAGCGGCCATCATCATGACGGCGGCGAGGGGAGCGGCGGCGACAGCGGCGATCAGATGGACGCCGACAGCAGGGCGCGCGAGCTGGCGCGACGCAAGGAGGAGGCGAAGCGTCGCCGTCGCAAGAAGAAGCGCACCGGATCCTCCCTCGTGTCGTCCTGTTTTCAAGGTGAGAGATTATCAGCGAGAAACGTGCACGGTCATTTGGATTAATGTGTCGTTTCGCCTTTCAGATCTGTACAAACTGACTGGTGAGGTGTTGGGCGAAGGGGCGTACGCCAGCGTGCAAACCTGCGTGAACATCTGCACCGATCAGGAGTTCGCCGTCAAGATGATCGAGAAAGTGCCCGGCCATGCACGCGCGCGTGTCTTCCGCGAGGTGGAGACCTTCCACCATTGCCAAGGACACCCTAACATCATCCAGCTCGTCGAGTTCTTTGAGGACGACGAAAAGTTTTATTTGGTTTTCGAAAAAGTACGTGCGCCTCTGAAGGGTCGGCTCGGTCGCAGTGCGAGACTAAATTGCGTTTCCCTCGTTGCAGATCAACGGCGGGCAGTTACTGCGCCGCATTCAAGAGCACAAGTATTTCAGCGAGGCGGCGGCGGCGGAGATCGTGAGGGAGGTCGCCTCCGCGTTGAGCTTCATGCACGCGAAGGGCATCGCCCATCGCGACCTCAAGCCGGAGAACATTCTGTGCGTGGACGCCGAGAACCTGTTCCCGGTCAAGATTTGCGACCTGGACCTCGGCTCCGGCATCCGCTTCCAGGCGTCGGTGTCCAGTCCCCTCGCCACGCCGCAGCTGCTCACGCCGGTCGGCAGCGCGGAGTTTATGGCGCCCGAGGTGGTCGAGGCGTTCATCGGCGACAACGACGCCGTCGCGTACGACAAGCGCTGCGACCTGTGGTCGCTCGGCGTGATCATGTACATCCTGCTCTGCGGCTATCCGCCCTTCTACGGCAAGTGCGGCGGCGACTGCGGCTGGGAGCGCGGCGACAACTGCCCGGCGTGCCAGCACCTCCTCTTCCAGAGCATCCAGGAGGGCGAGTATGAGTTCCCCGAGGCCGAATGGGGGCACATTTCGGACGAGGCCAAGCAGCTGATCAGCTCGCTGCTGGTGAAGAAGGCGCGCTCCCGGCTCAGCGCCGCCGACGTCCTGCGCCACCCTTGGCTGAGGTACGCCAGCGAGGACCAGCAGCTCCCGACGCCGGCCGTCATCAAGCGCAACGATTCCGCGCGCGAGCTGTCCCAGTTCGCCGAGAGCGCCAACAACGCGCATCGCGTCTACCATCAGCACTTCAGCATGCAGCTGGACTACCTCGAGAAGCCGAACTTGTGCCGCGCGCCCCCGCACGGCCTCAGCCCTCCGTCGGAGAGCCTGCTCATGCAGCGCCGGCTCAAGTGCAAGTCGCTGATCCCGCTCGCATCGCCGCCGGCCATTCCCAGTCCCAGCGGCTGATCGCGTCGCGCTGTCGCGCCGCCGCCGCCGCCTCCGCCGCCTCCGCCGACCGACCTGCTCTTCTCCATCGCAGAGACAGCAACAGCCACACTACTAATGCAGATTACTACCGACTATTATTTGCGTACTCTAGAATTTCAAATTTCAGTTACCCAGCTCCGGGGCGGGCTGTCGCGCCCGGAGCACGGCAGAAAAAAAGCACGACGCTGCGGTCCTCCGCCAGCGTGCGTTGGGGACAATTCATTTTTGACTTTTTGTACTTTTCTTCTCCTATTATTACTATTAAGTGTTGATGCGTCGCGCGGATTCGCAGCTCGCCGCCTGCCGCACCCAACCGCGCCCGTACTTCCAGGCCCGTTCGTCGCGAGTGCCAATTGCCCAGCGAAAGCACGTGCCGCTTCCAAATGCCGCCGCCGCCGACTCGGCCGGCCACGATGCGAATCCGCGCGACCTGTTTGATGATGTGTTGAGGAAGGCGTCGAGGGCCTAGAGAGATCGCTTGTATTTTAATACTTTCGTATGATGTGTAGCCGAGTCTACAAATTGTGATAAAAACAAAAAACTATTACTAAGAGCTAGGATAGATCGTACCTGCTTTAGTTGAAGATATGTAAAAATATTTGGCCGCGCGCCGGCCGCGAACTGACAGTCCATCAAGAGTCCTATATACGTTTGGATATTTTTTTAAGATTTTGTAATGCTCAAAGGGTGCATAGGAGGAGAGAGAGAGAGGGTGAGAGCCGAGGGCCGAGGGCCGAGGGCCGAGCAGAGGGACTCGCACGAATAGTGTAGGAATGCAGGAAGAGTTGTTACGAGCTGGAGCAGGCCACGATGATGATGCGCGTGGGACGTTTATCACGGGTTTCCAATTTACGGAGGCTGACATGTTTAATTAAGAGCTGTGTTAACCGGACAACCGAACCGCGGTGCGCGGCGATGTGATTGATAACGGTGATGATTGATGCGAGACGATGGCGGAAAGCAGAAGGCAGAACGAATAATCGAGTTTCCGAAGCACACACAATTCATTGTCGAAATTGCGGATGAATGCGAGGGCGATTGCGTGTGATAGCATTTACTACTGTAAAACTGTAACCTAAGCAGTACAAACACAGACTCTGTTGTTGAATATTCATTTTTCAGTCGTCAACACGTGAACACGATCATGCATCATGATGACATTGTAAAAAGAAATCGATATCATAGCGCCAGAGCTGTGAGTGCCATCTTAATTATTATTATGTTTTTTTTTTGTTTGCTCGCGTCGCGGGCGCGATGCGGATATCTGTTTTATTTGACATTTTCGTTTGTGAATTAATCCGTCACCCCGATTTGCGATTTGCGGACGCTGAAGCTGATCAGGATAGGCACGAAGTTGATCTTGCGGGGTTGATCGAATCGAGTGTACCAAGTGTGCTTTATTTCGTACGAGAATAAAGAGCCGATTTTTATATATGAAAAAATAATGATACAATGAATATGAACTGATGAGATGTTCAATAATAAAGATATACTATTACCAAAAACGAATGAATCGATTGCGACGTGCAGTGGATGTGATGTGTAACGAGGCGAAACGCAAGCTAATCATGCAGCAGGAGGAGTTTTTAGAGGTGTGTGAACATTTACCATCCAGTTTTTTCTCTGCAATTATGTTGTTACTATAATATATTTTATATAAATTTCATTTATATTTCAATAAAAATGGTAGCAATATAATAACTATATCCCGACTTTCATTTCCATTTCCTGATATGAAATTTTTTATTTTTAGTAAACCGAAGCCGACATAAATCAGCTCCAAACGTCCGACCATTCCTCTATCGATTCCGCTCTTTTCAGGGTCGTATATCCCGCTCAAGACCTTTTTTATAAACAGCAAATGCATGCCCATGTCTGTGCAGACAGTAACGCCTTCGCCTTTTCTACAATCGGCCGTAGTGGACCTAGATATCACTCCAACAAGAAGCCCATCGCACAACAACGGTCCGCCAGAATCTCCGTGGCACGTATTCTGTTCGGAGTAGAACATCAGACGCCCCGGCATGTCGTACCCTCCAATGAAGCTAAACGACGTTTTCCTTAAGTACTCTGACGGGTGTTTGCCTCCGCTTCTACCCCATCCCAAACCGATGCATCGACTTTCGTTCAGAGCGGACGAATTAAAGGGCCCGAGTCGCAATATGCTGACAGCGTTCGCATCGTGTTCGAAGGGATCGTTCAAAATGATAACTGCGATGTCGCCACTATTGGTATTATCCACCGGCGCCTTGATGCTCGTTCTCCAATTTTCGCACCTCCCATATATATCCACGTAAGTGTAACCCATGCAGCACACAATAAAATCAAAGTGTCCATACTCGACGCAATGCGCAGCTGTCAAGACGTACTTCAGATGAATCAAAGTGCCGCCGCAGGAACTCACGCGATGTTTCTTCTGGATGAATATTCGCACCATATACGGATGGTCAGCTATGTCGGCAATTTCGCCATGAAAAATCTTGCGCCCCGCCTCGTTAAATATAAGAATTTGCGCGATGAACGTGAGGAATATTAAGAACACCCGAAATTTTTGACACATTTTAATGCCATCTTATGACACGGAAACATCAAAAACACAATTGAATTTAAACGTGTGTGCAAAGTACATTCTATACTCCCTAATTATAATAGTCATAACCGAAGGGCGGCATAATTTTATTGGTCGGATTGACAGGTTTAACTATAATAGGTTTCAGTGGATGAAGAGGCTGAACTTTCTGTACAAAAACACTCAAATTAATTTCCCCGAGACATTCGAATTAAAAGAACCTTACAAAGTTTGCATTTTCCTTCATTCTCCTTCTGAGCATATCCTCCCCTTGTCCCAACATGGGCTCCCTGATGAAATACGGCACCAAACTCAGGTCAAGATCGTGGACTTCCCGTTTCTTGGTAGCCGTCGCCATCTTTTCCAACTCGTCTCTCTGTTTATAAATCATGCAGCACGCACGGATAGTAAAGTAGTAGATTATTTCGACTCCCGACAACAAGCTGAAACCAAGAAACAACCCCGCTATGCCCCCGAACGACACGAGAAGATCAACCCATCCGAACAGCACCTCTCGCTTGTATTTAATCATGGGCCACGAGGTAAAAGACAAAGCGAACTTCTTAATTTCCTTATCTGTGCCCGTGTCTGGCAGTGCCTCGGACCGCGCTTCCTCTTCAGTTTCATCTCTAACAACAAAAGTCAAATCGAAGATAGGGACCATTCAGCTTAATCACGAAACTCACGGAGGAACACTCGTAGTGGAATTTTCCTCTGTGTCATCTAGCAATGACAAGCCTGGCATTTCCCCATCACCCCCCTCGCCCTCCTCGCCAGCGGGGCTCTTCTCGCTTCCATCCTCGGATAACTTATCCACCTCGTACACGGTATTAGAGCAACCTAGTTCACAGCCACATGACTCGATTTGCACGATGTTCTCCTTCCTCTCGGCGATGCACTTTAATTGTGAGGCGTTACAATGCGAATAGCCGTCAAACAATTCGTAAAAATGGGGTATACACGAACAATGCCTTGGGAACGTTAATTGTCCACGTTATTTATCGACAGCCAATGTATACTTACCGCCTGGCATTGTTCATCCGACATTGATGCGCGCAAGCCGCATACGTGTAATCCTCGTCAATAGTTAGCGCAACTTCGTGGTCGAAAATACAATGTCGTTGTCTAATGCTCAATTGAGTGGCGTCATCGGTCGTGTAAGTTTCTCTCATCGAGAAAGACATCGTGGAGAGCTTAAAATCCCAAACGTATTGGGCTTTGAGGTTAATTCCAGGCAATTCGTTGCCTTTGTGCACGAAAATCTAAGAAAAATGCAAATTAATTCAATTAAAAGTGCAAAAAGGATACAAAACTTACCGAAATATTTTTCTCGGTGGTAACCAAGAACTCCAGCGACCACTTCGGATCCGTTTCCTTAATAAACATTAGATTATTTTCGTCCAGCTTAGGAAACAACTTCCTGAAATACCCAAAATAAAGCACAGGTTAAGGCCTCGCACTACCTCTCGCTCACCCATCCGCCGCCCGAAGTGCGTAGTGAATGGAATTGAACGTAAAACAAAAACCGTTTTCCGTGAAAATCGGATAAAAGCCATTGGTGGAGCAGCAATTATAAGCTTCCGTTTTGAACGTGCATTCGGCGAAAAACTCATCGCAGGTTTGCATCAAACCATAAACAACGCTCGATAAATCTTGTCCCTTCAAAATGGCGTCGAACTCTGCGCTATATTCAGTGTCGTTGACAGTCTGAAAGGATAACGAAGTCATGTGTTTAATGAAATGTTTAAATTTTGCGGATACGACCTCGTTTAATTGATGTTCCGTAGTCATTCTGCAAGAAATGAATTTTTCAACGTTTCAGAGTTGAGAATAATATATAATATTGTTGTTATACTTTTGAACGTATTCATTGAGGCGCTCTTCATGCCATGGCTCACTCGGGCAAAGAGTGACAGCTGGGAATGGTATATCCCAGTTGTGGAAATCGGTGTCTAGGCCAGTGATGGTAGGATTCGTTTGAAATTTCTCCCAGAGACTAACGATGATTACTATTGTTGATATTGCCCCGGCAAGAACGCAAGCGAACCATATTAAACTATAAAACAACACAAAACGAAGCAATGCAAAAATGACTACGGCGCCAACCGATTCCGCCGCCATTTACCGTTCAATTAGTGGTCGATCTGTCTCTGCGATATATCTAACTCCGTGCAAGGTGCTTTCCGCGAAAAATATCTTCCCTTGATACTTCCAACTCGTCCTCAGCAATTTCCCAAAAGTGACCTTTTGTCGCTTCTGCTTCCTATCCCTTCTCCCGCTAGTATTCCTGAAGCGCCCAGTCGAATATCTACCGGCACTGCTTTTCTTCGCTTTCATTTTGCTACTTTTACAAAATAGTCACATTCCTTCTACCACTTTCTACCAAATACAAGCTCCGACTGCTGAACACAATGTGCAACCGAAAAGAAATCAATGTCCGCAGTTAAAAATTATCGCAGCACACGCGAACAACCATAATAATGGAAAAGCATGGAAAGAACACGATATCAACGTAATGACAATCATAAAGGGTGTAAAACCTTCCCCGACACGCATTGTTCCCCGATGTCCTTGAGGATAACAAATATGGTAGAAAATCTAATGGCCATCAGACAATGTTGATTGTAATATTGATTTGCGCTTTATAGGAACGAACGTTCACCACATTTGAAGCAGATGGATAAGAGATAAACCCACAACTTTATATATGTTACATGTTGTTTAAATAAAGAAAATGTATGTGTAAATATTTACACTTTTTTAAGCAACAACCCGCGCGTCATTTGTTCCTGTCACATTAGCGACATCTGTAATTGCAATCACTAATTAATAACATCCATCATGCTAATTATTGTTTGCCGGCGGCGCTCCTCTCGTTCGTTTTCTGTGCACGAACGCGAGTGGTGAATGGACGCTTCGTTTGCGGATATAAATAAGTCGGGTTACTCTTACTCTTAGTCATTCTCGTCCTGCTCATCCTGAACACCATCAAAGAGCAACGTTAACACTCGTACGCTCACAATTCACAAAAATACACATTCCGCCCATTCCACCCACGAGCCGTGCGCTCTTCTCTTGTAAGCAAATCGCTCCTTAAAAACTTTATAGAAACTTTAATATTACTCAAATCGAGGCGACTTAAACTAGCCAAAACCTCAAATATTTCAGCGTCGATGTGCTTGCTAGTGTTAAGAAACGTTAGGCGCAGTTATGAGCGTGACGCACCCTAAACGCGTCGCGATGAATATATCCGGCACCCTCTTCGTCGGCAGCGCGTCTTCGCGAACAAAAACGACCAAAAATAGCTGTAGCCGCGACTCCGACACCCGAAATAGTTTGCCAAAGCCGGCTAAAAATACAACTGCATAAGGAGAAAATCAAGCGACGCCGAGGAGCAGGGAGAAAGAGGAAGGAGCGAAAATATCACTGAAAATCACGGCGAATTTAAATATTAAAAGCGAAGCTCGCGCGACTTGCGCACTTTCAGATATTAGAGCCTATGGGGATTTTTGTAAGAACGAAACAAACGACAAACGCATGTTCGACGGTGTTGACACATCTAAGCGTTCGGATGTTTTCATTCTCCCTCTGTCTTTCACTACGCTGTCCTAACTAAGTGTCTAATTTATTCTCCGCTTTGCTTCGCGATAAAATTAGATTAGATAGCCTAGAGACCAAGGCTTACTCCAGACGCCCCGACGGACCGTGCGTGGCACTCTCGGACGTTGGTGGATTCAAGATCGACACGTCTTCTCCCAGAATGCGCGACCACAACCACATTCGATAATACAAGCATGTTAACGCAACAGCAATAAACACTTACGATTAGTATCGAGCCGAGTATTTATTACGTTTTAATCAGCTGGAAATGCATATGAATATGAACTGAAATAAAAACGTCGCGTGGCAGTTACGCACTTTACGACCGCTGATTTATTAGCCATGAAGGGCCATAAACTTCTCTCCTCAAGAGGAAAACTAAAATTAATATTCGTACAGTACGTTTGCTGTTTGCACCAGTGCCTGTTTATTTGTTGACAACCAAAACTATTATTTGTGTCTGCGCAATTGTTGTTATGTATAACAATAATACTCCATTAATATATTTTTAAAAGAAACGTATGAATCTATAAACATTTTGTGGCCTTGAGAATAGAAAAAAAATAATAATGAAAGTGCGTCAAAGTAATTAATAATCATCTCGTCTGGCGCCTTGACACGTCTTGACAAAGTGTCACGTGCATCATCTTAACGCACACCACTTAAGTCAAGTTGACTTAAGGAGGGGACTTAATTTTTACGTGATTTTATGGGATTTGCGGTCCCAATTTTCAAAATGTTCCTCCGCCTCGCATGAAATATTTGCGACAAGTTTCTGGAATGAGCAAAACCATAATAGAAAATAAATAAATCGAATGAATTCGTGGGAAAAATACATGTGCCCCCTTAACAGGACTTCAAGCTGCGACAAGTCTACGCAAGACCCATCAGGTCGTTTCGCCCGAAAAGATTAAAGAACAAGTTGAAGAAAAAACTTCCAATCAACGGGACCACCCTCACCCTCAGCCTCGGCAGTGTTTTCCATCGAGTCTTAATGACCCCAACGAAAATCACTCTGCTCTTCCAACGTCAAGTCTATTTTAAGATGGCGGATGGCACCGACCACAGAACCGAGACTTTCGAACTTTTTCCCTTTGTAACACGCGCGTACGCGTGTTGCGCATGCGCGGCGCCGGAAACGTCTCGCGTTTTCTTCTTCCCCGCGCGCAACATGGGCGCATGTGTTTCAAATCGCATCAAGCTCTCTTCAGTCTTCGCCGCGTCCTCATCCCGCGAGCATCGTGCGTTCGAGTTCAATTAATCAATTAAAATGTTTCTCAAGTTTATGATCAACGTCAACATCATCGCGCTCTCGATCGGCATCATGCTCTGCTACGTCGTGGTCTTGTTGGTGTGAGAGCGTCAGACTTAAATTAACAATT
>JARRAA010013923.1:0-17921 GCA_030557295.1 Ecitodaemon sp. MM-2014 | reverse complement strand
TTTTGCATTAAATAAATAGGAAACCGTCTTAACCAAGGTATTTACAAACAAATTAATTTATTCCGTCCTTATACCTCATTATTATGCGGGTTTTTCGGTCTGACCGGAATACTATTAAAAATGATTTACAAGTTAGGCTGGGTAGTCTAGCCTAGCCTAGCCAAAGTGTGCACACAGTTAAGGATCTCCTGCCACCGTTCGACCAGTTTGTCGATACCCCTTTGCCAGAAATCGGTTGGCTTATTGTTAGATTGGTAGAAGTTGAGGAACCAATTTTGGAGGTCCTTTGCACTGGTGAAGATTACGAATGCGCACAAATGAGGACGACAGAGTTATGGAGGAGAAAATGAGCTTTCGAATGATATGTCTATTTATTGTATACAAACGAAAAATGTGGACGATAAAACAGTCATTGTTTATTACTCGACTCAATAAATTTTAATATTATTATTATGTTCAGATGAGCTCGACAATTCGCGATCGTTTAAATTGATTGATAATGGAGTAATCTGAAACCAGCAATGCTTTCCGATCGAACATCCATGGCTTTGTTTGCATGATATGTGACGTGGAGAATGTTTCCAGCAAATCATGCGAAGGAGCGACGCCGACGTGCAGTGTGCGTGCACTCGATCGAATATTGACATTGCGGAATACGGATTTCTGCCCGATTGGATTACGCTGCAATGTCGACGCGGCGATAAATCATCAATATCTTTGGCGACCCACGTGCGGACTGCAGATGCGCGCACACACGCCGCGCATATTTGTAGCGATTAATTGCGTTATCGCCGCGAGGACGCGATAAATTCAATCTCCGCCCGGACGCACTAACGCGCTCGTGAATGATTCATTTAGCCGTGGAATCGTGGACTTGATGCATACACAAATGATTATTAATCTTTTCATCGGGGGCGAAAAACAGGTTCCTCATTTCGCGCGCGCGCGCAAATAATTAGTAATTCTAGTGGATATTTTATTTGTTAATAAACACATCAATCAATATGTACATTCGGAACGACCGCTGGGGTATAATTTATGGCCGAAAATAACACGTATTGCGAGTACGTGTTAAAAAGAAGAAACACAAAAACACGCAATTAAAAGTAACGGCCTAATTTATAGATTTGCCGACTTGCGGCTCGGCGCGACGCCTTCGGAATGTAATTAACGCCCCGGATCGATCTCTTTTTTTGTTCTTTTCGTTTGTGCCTCGCGGAAGTGCGCACGTCACAAATTACTCCCCGACAAATCGCGACAAAAACAAACGCCCTCCAGATACGAAAACAGCGGGCAGAATTCCAGGAATAATTAATTTTATAAAACAACTTAATTACATTCCGTTTTTTGTCCCGCTTCCTCTTAGATCATGAACAGAGTCAAAAATGACTTCCGGCTGCGTTTTAATTGGGTCCCCAACTATATAATGTTCGGGTACTGTGCTTTTTCCAATATAAAATCGCACAATAGAACCTCCGCCAAGAATGACTAAGTTTGGCAAAGATGCAACGTGCTGTTGTGCTGAAGTAAAAAATGTCAGACGTACCGGAGTCCTCATAACTTAAACGTTTTCTTCTCCAAAACGCACATCCCCCAGTTATCCATAAATATCAGGCATTCTGCGAACGCCGGGGCGCGCCGGAAAGCGTTTTTCGGCAGGAAGACGTAAAGTGATTAATAATTTAAGTTATTTCTGCGAGTTTTTCGCGTGGCGAGATTCGGTCGTTCGTTTACTGTTTAGAGTTTAGAAGATATGCTTTGACGGTTTTTGGCAAACGATGGCGAGCGAACCGCCGGCCGAGCGCAGTCGAAAACGTCAGGTTTCATAAAACTTCCGAGAGTAAAAAACGCGCACCCCGGGAGAAAATACATTTCACGCTCCAGATAGCGTTTCAACAAATTGCGTTCTCATTCCGCCGATGATATACGACTAGCTCGCATTATAAAGTTTCTCACTAGTTTTTGTTCGGTTCTGTTTACACAAAGGGGTAGTAAATGACGCGCAAAGTTTATTTAAAAAGAACAAGAATTTTTTATTTCAATTTTATTTGCGCTTTTAATGGAAATTGCTATTTTTTTTAGATTATTTAGATGGTAGAATCATGAGGAAAATAGCACAAGCGTTTTCATACAGCACTCCATCTTGACAAGTTATGAGCGCGTCTATTTGTCTTCTCATAACAGAGAATCGCTAATAAAACTCACTCGTAGCAGCGATAAATTACGTTTTAATAGTTGGTTCGTGATTCCGCGCAATTTTAATAAAACCAAATAATGTTACGACCCGCAATATCTTCCACCGCTTCTTGCTGCGTTTCTCACGTCGCGTCGGGAGGAAACTCGAGATTTTCATCTGCCACCCGCGCACGGTTATAACCATTAATATTGCCTATAATGCACGCGGAGAGAGTAGTAGAACCCGAATCCGTCTAAGCGAACTCTGGAAACTTCGCAATTGATTTACTTCCGCGCTCCGCAGGAATGAAAAACACCGGCCACAGCACGGAAGCCCACAATGAGCCTGCACTTCTGGCTGGAAAAATACGAAATGAAAGTTCAAGTTTCTCGCAGCCGTCGGCATTCAAATCCTCCTTTTGTGCGCTAGTTGCAGAGCGGAAGTTTTTCCCCGCCGTCTTCGTCGTTTTCATTTCCACTTGTCGAGCCGAAGAAATGCGCTGAAACTGTGGACGCACAATCAGCACGCGCGGCAAGCGCTCCAGGAAGCATCCGAAGTGCGAAAGATAGAAGGCCCGTCTCGTTCGCGGCACGTCAGCGACGCGAACTTTTCTCAAGCGAAGTTAAACGAATTAAGCTCACGGTAGCGTTGCGTCCTCGGAATGGTCCTGCGAACGGCTTTCCGCAACGCCGTAACTCCTTCCCCGTTTTTAACTAAACACTGCCCGACTGCCGAGACGTTTTCGAGATGAATTTTGTTTGTTTATCTTTAGCCTTTGTTAAAGAATGTTTTGTCAAGCGGCGGCGTCGCGGCGCTGCGCCTCGAGTGTATCTCGCCGACCTTGGGCGTGTTTGTGCTTAGTTTATGCCGAGGAAATCTAGAATCCAGGATGCGGACGATGCGGTGTGACATCGTGAAATTTATTCAAGGATGGCGCCGGCCGGCTAACAAATTGTCCTTTATTTAATATTCCCGTCACGTCCTGGCTGAGCGCTAACCGAAAATATATGTCGAGCATGTTCGAGGGTTTCGAGGATTATGCTGGCGAATATGTTTTCGCCACACATGGCGGCCGCTTCTCTACTTCAGTTTGCGCGATGGCAAGCCGAGAGCGATATTCGCCCAAGTTGTTTTTCAAACATTCTAACCGAATATCAGCGCTACCCAATCTGGTTTTTATGTTTATGGGAACAAAAGTCCGCTAGGAAGCTAAACAAAAAGGTCTTTGAGGCCAATGTTAAGCATTATCACATGACGCAGTGTCATTCTAAAATATTTGGCACTTTCCGGCCCTGTCGCATAAAGAACTGGGTGGATAAACACGATCCAGAAACAGGTCACGTTCGGATTTATGCGATTTGCGCGCGCAAGTCAAAGATTCCCCGATTATCCACGCAAATATGTTTTCAGCATATTCCAACTGGTGGGCGGCACGAATCCGGCAGCTCATTGCCATGATGGGTGCCTCCCTTTCCTTGTGAAGGTGTTACATCCGAGAATGCTAATGCGGCACGTAAATTATAGTCAGCTCCTTGGGTTGTTGACCATGAAAATAAAACAGCTTAAAATGCTCATTGTCAGTAATTACTAATTGGTTAAAGTGCCTGTGGAAATGGGAATCTGAAAACCCGCCTGTCTGATAGGAAAAGCGCCTTCGAGCTGAGTTGCAAATGAGTGCCATCATCCCGTTCGCTGGGGGGATTTTCCGCGCACATAAAAGCACATTATAGCTTTTTATCGTCGGCAGGCGTAAATCAATCATTCGGCGCGATTGACAGATAAATGCGGGCTTTCCTTGCGCCTCTTTCTCGGCGTCTATTCTTCGTGCACTTTAATCTCCGCCGGCGCGGCTCCGAAGCCATTCGAAAAGCCTGCGAACGTCGCTCTTCTTTGTAATCTAGTAATTTACATATTTCGAGCGTCTACGGAACAGACCAGAGACGGCGCAGACGACGCCGACGCGCCGGTACGAAGAGCAGTCTTTACGATGCTCGCACGACACCCATCGCACGCTTATGGGCGCTCGCGTGCGGGCGCGAATGCGGATAAGAAACGCTGATACGATGAGAGACCATGCGCGGCGTGAATTATGAATGGCTGGAAAACGGCAGTTGAGCACCGCACCGACACTCGAGCGCGGCGGACACGCACGGTCTTCGCGGAGCCGGCGGCAGCCTGCGGAAGAGCATCGGAGGGATATGGGTCGAGGATCAATACACTCCTGACCCAGTATCCTGCGGAGCGGGCAACCCCCATTCAGCCCCACTCCGATGCGTGCGCGACGCGCGCGCGCCGCCTGCGGATTGTCACTTTTTGAACTTTCCAGCAATTCGCGCGCGCGAGATCAATAAAAGGATCAATGAGAACTTTAAGTCGACGCGTCCCCGCTTTGCATAAATCTTATAACAATCGTGACTGCAATAACGATTCGTGTTGTTGTTGTTGTCGTTGTGTTTTTATCACAACCTGCGACAGTACCTAGCGTTATCGTCCGAAACTTTGACTTCATCTCCTCTAATATGCAAGGCCGCTCCTCGAGAAATCTCCATTGTTTCCGGCTCATTGTAAACTTCTGCTTGAGATTTTGTCCTCGGCTGCGACGCCGACTTCAACTCGAAGCTGAACTCGCGCAACTTTCTGAACAAGCACAACGCCTGCTCAAAAGTTTAACTTGAATCAATCGATACGGAAGGACGATGATTCATTTCGAAGACCTCAAAATAACCCTTGGAATATTCCCCGCACGCAAAGGACAAAAACTGGGGACACGATGCAATTATTGCTCGATATAGTTCATAAATCACAACCCTTGTTAGATCGTTTTAATAACGCGCCGCGGTCGCGGTGATAAAATATTGAAAACGATGTGTTAAATGCAATTGTACGGACGGAAGGCGGAGGTCCTTTCCGAGGATTGCAAATTGCGAGCGGTCGCGCCCGCGCTTAAAAGTGAAGGACATAAATTTAAAGCGGAGCTGGAATTGTAATTCTATTCATGGTCGCGCTACAAGCGCGCTCGAAATTCGTTGAATTTCCCAAGTAATTAATGATGGCGCCCGAACGCCGAGCTTTAATAAACAACACGACCACTAAAAATATTTCATAAAACGCTGCGCGACTTTACTGCCAACGAACATGTGACCTTATAACTTCGACCTTTCGCAATGCGATTAATTAATTTTAAAAACCATATAGACAGATTGTATAAAAACGCCGAAATTCCTGATTAAGAACTAAGCTCAGAATTTTCCCTTAATTTGCATCACAATTGCGCGCGAGCGCCGCGTTTGCGACTCGTGCGCTCGACGCCCGCACTGAATATTAAAACTGAAAAATAAATTCGTTTGCTCGCATTATTCCCATCTGAGCATTTCGCAGCTTCCATCGCGCCCATCATCCCAGCCGGCCGCACTTTAATTTCATACGAAACGCCGTTCCGAATGCCGCAAATCGCTGCGGCGCGCATTTCAGGCGATGCAAAATTATTAATGAAATCGTTTATTTTCCAGGTCGTTCTCGTGTTTATTTTAAGCATCGCGTCGCTGATTATATACTTCATCGATGCTTCAAAGTAAGTACCGCATGTGTTTGATCGTGCACGTGATTCATGTCAGCGCTCACTTGTGCAATCTTGATCGATTGAAAGGCATCCAATTTATGGCGAATTTCGTATTTTCATGTCGACCACGTTCGATTAGATTTCGCTTACCGGGGCTTCGTTTCGAAACGATAATTTCCAATTCGAATTAAATTACGCGCCGCGAGTTTAATTACGAGGTATAACGAGCATTTGAAATTACTAATATCAACCAGCGGATGGATTTAATGTTCCCGGGGTGTTCGGGTTATAGTGGACGTCATGTTTTCGCGATAAAGTGAAACGCCTACGACGCTTCCCCTAAACGTATCTTAATGCTTAGGAGCTTTCAGTCGACGCCCCTTAATGGTGCGACTGGTTCAGTTGGCATAAAAGCTTTTGGACCCTGCAGAAACGTATAAATAATTATCTCATGACCTCGAACCAGCAAATCATTTCGGAGAAAACTTTTTTTGCTGCTGTAATTTTCTTCTTGTGATACTCATACGACTCCAATTGTTTCCAGTGATGGCGTGGAACGCTGCCAGGAGTGGAGCAACAATATCACGCAACAGATCGACCTTGCCTTCAACATATTTTTTATGGTCTATTTTTTTATACGAGTAAGTATTCGGACGGGCGTCGAGCGTCGCAGACCTTTCTCCGTATCTCGACGATCTACGACGACGCGATTCACTTGTGGTTAACGTTAACGACGTTTTAATTGCGCGTCTAGCCTATTCGCCCCTTAGACGCCGGTCCGAAAAACGAGTTCTGGGACACGTGTCGCGCAGAAAAGCGTCGGGGACAATGGAGAGATCTGTAATTACCGTTAGGGACGAAGTGCCGAAGTCGTAAAAATCAATTTTAATGTCATCGTTGCCGTTACGCCGGTTAGTCCGCGCTCCACAAGCTAATCGGTGTAAAGCTGCTCGGGCCCGGCGCCTCCACGCAATGCAAACCAATGCTGGAATTGACGTTTTTTTTATTTCTTGTTGCAGTTTATAGCAGCTAGCGATAAGTTATGGTTCATGCTAGAAATGTATTCATTCGTAGACTATTTCACGATACCCCCGTCCTTCGTTTCGATTTATTTGGATCGCACGTGGATAGGTAACTATTGAAGATTAATTATTAAGAACCGAAACCCTGGGGGCCGGTCGCTCGTACGACGCTCGTGATCGTTTATACTTCACGAATTCATAGCAAAACAATGACTGGTAAGGTAAGTTTTTTTTATTATTATAGCATAGAAATATTTGTCGTGCGCACCTACTCATTTTCAATAATTTAAAAAATCCGCGTTCGGGTGTTGATTATAGTCGGAATAGCGAAATCCATATCGTTCTCGTGTTTACGCTTTCTTGCCAATCGTTGTTTTGTTATGTGGCAGTAGGCCATGTGATTATTCGCGCCACAATACATACCACCATGCACTCCAAAATATTGGTACTTAATGTGTGTGTATGGGTGCGTGTGATCAATGGCTATCACATGACCAATGATTAACATGATGGATGGTACAATTACGATGAACAACAAACACCTTTTATCGTGCAATTAGCACACAATTCTATGTAAATTTGAGCTTTTCAGGCGATGTTCCGAGGTGAGTATTTATTCATAAGTCTGTAATGTACATAGGTGCAATGTATATGTATCGGAATAGAAGCAAGACTTTGATGAGTCAATGCGCTATTGATTATTCAGAAGCGTTCATTACTAGATACAACTGTAACTCGGTCAATTATATTAGGCGCCACTTTATATCCGCAAGTCAGTACATGGAAATTGCATTCTAGTTAATTACCGATTACAAACACAATTTTACTTACTGTTTACTAGTTACTGGGCAAATTAGCAAATACAATCAAGGTTACGGCTCTTGAAAGAGGGGCAAACAAATTGTCAAACAATTCATGCAGTTTTATGATTGATTTCCTGAACGGCGCCTGTAACCAAATACGCCATCCATCAATGCCACGCACGGCTAGCCCTCGAACCGATCCGATGTCCGAAAACCGAGTCGAAGAACGAGCGCCGGTGCCGCCGCCGCCGCACCGCACGTGGCATAATTGATTGACGCTTACTTTCAGGTCTCCGTTTTCTTCGTGCTTTGCGGTTGATGACAGTGCCGGACATCCTGCAGTACTTGAACATACTTAAAACTTCCAGCTCTATACGTCTTGCTCAGTTAGTGTCCATATTTATATCGGTGTGGCTTACTGCTGCTGGAATTATTCATCTGGTAAGTTTTGATGTATGTCCATTTCATTGCGATTGTGCGGGAAAGTACGCCGGCGCCATTCGGAGCTGAGGTGGACCGTGCGGAGGGGGAGACGGCCGTCGGACGCAGGGGCTGCCAAACCGTGATGAGCTAGTGCGCGTGCGCACAACATACGCCGTACAGAGGGCGCGAAAGACGAAAGAGAATGGTTGGCGTGCGTTCGGCTCCGATCGGTTTCGTCTTCTCAAACCCCTCCGTTCATGCGGAGTCTGCTTCAGAGCCGGATGCTCGGTGTATGAACTGGTCAATCACCAAGAGACCGCAGAGCCGGCGCAATGATTGCAACGCATGCAGGAGCGAAGAGTGACAAAGACAAGCATGCGAGAATAAAAACTGCAGTGTGGCCATCTTCACTATCTCTTCTTCAGAGCTCAGTAACTCTCTAAAAGCTTGGCGTCTTAAAAAAACCTAACATTTCTTACTTCTGACGGTATGATGGTAAATAACAACCTAATCGACTGACTGCGATACTTGCCACGACTCGTGTTTGACGCGAAACACTGCAGCACACGATACTCATGTTCTCCTGCGTTCTTTGCGAATGTTTTTTGCAGCTAGAGAATTCGGGAGATCCATTAGACTTTCAAAACCCGCAACCGTTACCATACTGGACGTGCGTCTACTTTCTCATCGTCACGATGTCCACCGTAGGCTACGGTGACGTGTACTGTCACACCGTCTTGGGGCGCACGTTTCTCGTATTCTTCCTGCTGGTCGGCTTGGTAAGTGCAACACCATTCTCTTCTTAATAATTTCGATCAGTATTCGAGTTTCGATGCCGACCGAGACGTCGGTCTCCAAAAGCAAAAGAACTATTTAGAATAATCTCCCATTCTGGCTATATCTCTTTCTTTCTTCGTTCAGTTGTTTATGTTTTGTGTGAGCAGCCGCCGCGCCGAGTGGAAAGTGCGCTTGCTAGCCAAACTCTTTTCATTGCCGGGCAGAATGTAATATTACGATCAAAATTCCAAAACGAAGACGCGCCTCTCATGCGCCACCGGAAAACACCGCGAATGACGGGTGGACGCATGAAGACGCATTAGATGTTGCTGTAAAAATATCGTTCACACATCCAATCTCATTCAATGCCGTCCAATGACATGTCCCTATCTCGCTCGACGAGTGTGCAAAAACTGACATCCTTCACGTGCAAATTCCCAAATAAAGCGAAAAGGAGCAAACAAAGACGACACTTGCCAACCTGATATGGGATACGGATTGATAATCTAGGCCTTTGGTTACATATCACGTTGTGTCATGAGTAAATGTGCTTTCTGTACAAAATCTCTTACTTCTTACTCTTAAATTCCCCACTTCGACGTTGCGTTTCGGGTTTATCATATGATTTACTCTTCTGCGTACTCAGCATATTTGTAATTGTGTTGGTAAACGTTGGGCTCTTGATTACTATCGCTTATCTAACAACATAGTAATTAATGGACGCGTGTTCATGCCTTTGCCTTAGATGTTTCTCGATATACCGCATGATTTGTTAATCGCTTGCTGATCTCTGTGTGCTTTAATGGCGGCTTACATGCTTCGTATTGAATTCTTTCTCTTCTCTTCCTTCGTTAGAGCGTCGAAAAAGTGCTTTAGATGTTTTTATATTTTTCACAATGTTACACTACAACTTGTGCCAAAAATACTTACCGAAACATGAAACATTTGCATGCACTGTGCAGAAACTTTTCTACGAAACAGTGGAGATAGAAATTACAACAACCATTTGATCTCTTCAATGGAGTAAATTATATGTGCGTTTGACTTTCCAGGCAATTTTTGCTAGTAGCATACCAGAGATTATAGATCTTGTAGGAACTAGGTCCAAATACTGCGGAGAATACAAGCGGGAACACGGAAAAAGGTATACCATCAATAAAATCACCATACCTGTGTCGGTAAAAAACGTTTAAACATTCACATTGGATTGTAACAGTTACTAAAGTAATTCTTATACTCATAGTAAATGTATAAGGTGAGACGGGAAGTTGTTCTTTATGGGCGTAGCACTAATTTATATTAATGAAGCAGAAAATTGTTGCCAAAAATGATGGAAGAAACCGCACACCACACACACATAACAATCACGCACACAGAACTGAAATTCCTGAAAAACACTAATTAGCGTATGACGTAAAATGTAATAATGGCTGCACTAATTGAATTAATTGGGCTCTGTAATTTCTTTAGTAGCGCACCACTAATCCAATAATGATTGCGCGCGTTCTTTGTCCGTTCGCCGACGCCGATTTTCTCTCTCTCTCTCTCTCTTTATCTACCTTTACTTATTACTTATAACTGTTACAAGTTGGGAATTTTCACACACCCTTAGACTAGTTCTTATGCACCAATCTTTTGTGTCTTGTCTGTAAACTAAATTTTGGTATCTCGTTGACATTTCCGTTGTTGGGTTATGGTTTTCTATTCTCTTATATTCTCGTAGTTAACTAGTGACATGACACCTTTTTAATACTCGATTAGTACGTTTGTTTTCCAATTAACGAATCTACTAACTGACTATGCTGAAATTGTCGCAAAAGTCTAGGAGCGAAAAGCGCAAGACAAAATTTAACCAAATCCATGGACCAATGCAATTACAAATTCGGATTCGAAGCGCGTCCCAAGATGATACTCACTGTTTCGATCTTTAGTATCTAGTATCTAGTAGAATTGTTGGGTCCTAAACGAGGAGCCTGATGGGTGTGTGGGTTGTTAGGCGGTGTTTGCCAGCTGGATTCCGGAGATCACTGAGCTCGCTGCAAATCGACCCAAGTATGCCGGAAAGTACAGCAAAGATGTGCGACGCAGGTACAGCCCCCGAATCTCTCTCTCTATATATATCTATATACCTCACGACATGTGCAAATGATGTGCAATAATATAACCGATTATATTATTACCATGTGCCCTCATGTACTCGCACATGGTTGATATAACACGAGGAATGTCGCTGCCTTTACCCTTTTATATATACATATGATTATATTATATATAAATAATGTATACTATATACCTTGTAGCACTTGGGTTATGCTTTGCGCTATATTACATTCGATTCCATTTGATACCTTCGAACCCAATCGGGTAGCTCCGCTTCATCATATACCAACTAGTGGAAAATGTTACCCCGGAGGTGTCACACACCCTATGCCGATGCCGGTTTGAAAATGAGCTCGTTTTGACCTTGGGTAATATTTTTAACACGGGAACTATATCATGAGCGCTTCTACCCATCAGTTTGTTCCAGAAAACCGAAATTAATAAACAGAGAGTCGCCGAACAGATATTATACAAATGCTAACACTTTCTCAGACAACTCGTTGCTCGTTTTTGTTGGTTTCGTTTTATTAATTTTATGATTTTTGTGGAACAAACCGACGCATTGCAGCAAAACGATCACATTTTACTTAGAAGTTGATTTTTTGGCATGCTTATGGGTGCATAGCTGCCGAACATTGAGTTCTGGACTGCATTCTGTATGCTTAATCCACTAATCAACATATCACATGGACTAACGATGACTTACGCCCTGCCCGCGTGTGAGACTTGTCATGTTGTACGTCACTACTCTTGCAACCTCCTTGGCCCCATGTCCGAAATTCCTTCTTACGGGAGATCCGCTAAATTGTCACACACGAGAATATGATTCGCCACTTTTCACTATGACCAAAAGCGTTGCCGCGCGTTGCCACGGCGATTTCGGTTGCTGTTTGTTCTTGTTGTTGGGATTTGTTGGAAAGAGCATACAGAATGGGATGACTGATAAGCCTGGTTAGAAGTTACGTACATAGCTGGCCCTATTACCATATATTATATTTGGAATCCGTAGCTGAGAGACGAGTTTTTAGTACATTTGCAGTATTTGCAGTAACAGTAGTGGAGCACCCCTTACTTACTTGAAAGTGTTGCGTTCGTTGTTTTGTCGTTCTTTTTGGAAGTGATTTGGTTACGTATGTTTTGTTTTGGTTCTTTTTCTGAGAATTCCTGCGATCATACAATTAGAGCCCGCACAGCCTGCTAGCGCCACGCAAGGCCGTGCTCTCAACTCGTGCGAATGTGCTGGGTGTTTGAAGTGTTTCGATTTGTTTCTCCGTTCAGTTCGACATTTGTTACGTTTACGAATTATTTCGCTCATCACGCGTCAGTTATCGAAAGCGTGTCCCACCGCGATTAGGCTCGCTGATTGCGCGGACGAAGGAGGTTTGCCAAAAGATCGCAGCGGATACATTTTCTTTTCGATTGTCTCTTGGTTTCGTTTCGTTGGTTTTCCCATTTCGCACGTAGCGAAGACGGTGCAAAGTTCGAGAACGAACCGCGATAAGAGAACGTGCGTCGAAGACCTATAAGGCTCCTCTAATTGGACTGTGGACTGTTTTTGTTGTGTAATTAGATTATTATCGATGAGATATGAAAAAAAAATACGAATGAGTATAATGATACCACACATCCCGTTCCGTCCGCAACCCCGAAGCCCCCACGACCCATACGCCTCACGCACACCAAAGTCATCCGAAGTGTCGTCTCCCCAGGATCCCATAGCTTACAGCAAAACATTTGTAACGACGCTCTGTCGATGAAAAGCCGAACAAAATTCTAAGTCGAAAATATAAGAAAGAGCTAGTCTCTTGAGAATGGTAGAGTTACTTTGAGTTCATCATAGCAAACAGTTGCTCATTTCAAAACGAACGCCTCAGTTAGATGCTGACACCGAAAACAGCAAGACGTTTACTAGTTTGTTTTCCTTTGTGCCTCTGTTTCGAACGAACATGACTTTGATTTTGCTAATTGTCTGTCCCTCTGGCTGGTGCGTCTTCTAGGCGATATTTGCCAGTTGTATCCCCGAGATTATTGACTTGATCGGGACTAGGCCAAAATATGGTGGCACCTTGAAGAACGAAAGAGGCAGAAGGTGAGAAGATCCTAGAATACCAATGTTTTATTTGTTTACTTTTTTTCGTTGTTTCTTTTGCGTTGATGATGAAAATCTCTATATTACTGTTGGATATTTTATAACACTCGCTAGTTTCATCTTGACATGAATCCTTTGTTTACAAATGACCGATGTTTTGTTTGTTTCCTTCACTTGTTTCTGTTTCGTTTACTTTTTTGCGTTTTCCTTGTGTTTTGCCACATAATCGTTTTTGATTAATGAATGGAGGCGTACTGTACCGCGCGCAATTTGTTGTAGTGTAGAATTGTTGTACAAGCATGTTCTATCTAGAAACTGGACGATCGGAAAGAGAGATTTCTCTGGGATTTTGCGAATTGCCACTTTCTAGCTGGAACAGAATTGTGCGACGAGCGGTATTAGAATTTCATGAACGACTGGTGTGTTTTTTATTTATTTCCATTCCCGAATTTTTTTGACTCCTGCACGCTTTGTACTTCCTGTTATATATTTCTTACATATTATGTATTCTCTTTCCCGGACAAATCCTTTCGATGTGTTTATTTGTAAACGTTTTACGCCATTATCTGATAGTCGATCGATGCCGAAATTATCAATTATCACGCGTAGGTTTCGAACTTTTCGAGTGCAGGAAGCAGAATCAAACTTTGCATGTCCGTATGCGCGTGCTTCGCGTTCAGAATCACGAGAATTCTCACTTGGAAAGAAATTAACGTACGCCGGGAAGTATTGCGATGCGCGGCCAGGCAGTGTGCACATCAGGCGTTAACACCCTGTATATAATATATATTTTTTCTGGTAGCCCCTGTTGTGACAGTCAATATAGTTTACGACAGTTTCTAGTTAGGCTTTTAGCGACGGAATGCTGTTCTTTGATTTGGACCCAAGTTAGAAATCGATGCAGACGATGTTTACCTGTCGTTGTGAAAATCGGACGTGTCTTGACGAATCATATTGCAATTTCATCCACGACATGTTTTCCTTTTCTTTGTCCACATTTTGTTGTGCAGAATGACTTTGGCCCGTGCAACGCGTTTTTTTTTTTTAGGACGAAATCTACGAAAGTCATTTTGCACAACGTCACTGGCAATGATAACAAGTAGTCGCACTAAAACGATCGCTAATTAATACCCTCACGCGTGATTCATGCGTTCGACAATAAACGATCATTCGAAGCAAACGATAATTAACAATTTGTGTGTGATGTGTGCGTGACGTGCGCTGTACGAAATCGATTCCGTTTTATTTTTACGTTTCGTAGGTTTGAGAACCCAATTGAAACTTAGGCACTGCGTTGCATTGATTTCGATTGTAATCACGATATCTAATTAATCCTCGATACGTCTAAATGCAAAGTTATATCGGCTATACAATCGGTAAACGAAGAACAACCAATCTATTGTGAAAAATTGAACTAAGAACACGTAAAAGAAGTAACGGAAGTAAAGTAAGGTCAAATTTGCATTTAGAAGGCCTTTAACCTCTATTAGGCGACGTAGAATTGATTTCCTCTGGTTTCACTTTGTTTTGTGGGTTTACAATTACATTCTTTATGAACATGTAGTGTTTGATGACTTTTTATTAACAGCATGAGCATCATGGACTTAACTTTAGCATTTTTAGCTCAACTAGTCACATGATATTATTATAAACTCTCAAGAAATAGATACCAACAACTATTGACTCTGTCATTGTCAAAAACACAAAATGGTTTTTGGTTTCTAATACTTATTTCCACTGTAAGCCTAAAAGTGCAATTCTAATACAGTTGTTTCTGAGTTCAGGCATATTGTGGTCTGTGGACATATCACCTACGAGTCGGTATCCCATTTTCTAAAGGACTTTCTTCATGAGGACAGAGAAGACGTTGACGTCGAGGTCGTCTTTCTACACAGGTACAAATATTATGCTAAGCATAACATATACACATTTTTAGAAGCCTTTTGAACGATGTTTACCTTCCCAAAGGTTGACACATGCTCAAGCATGATGAAAACGTTGAAAAAGCTTCTAAAAATTCTCCAGTTAATTGATGGATGTACTTGCATTTCTGTTTTTTGCGTTCCTCCAATCTCGAGAGAGATTATCGCCAATATTTGCATTATGTGATGGTGATGTTTTTGTGCGTTTTTTTCTACCACGATCGCGACTTGTAGGAAGGAGCCCGACCTCGAGCTGGAAGGCCTGCTGAAGCGCCACTACACGACGGTGGAGTTTTTTCAGGGATCGATGATGAACGCAGTTGACCTTGAGCGTGTCAAGGTATATCAACGACATTAAAATCTTCCAACAATTTTCTAAAATCCGTTAAATTGCTGTGCGACATGCGCGCCAACCCGAGCATACTTATCATCTTCGAATTGTTCGTGTGTTTTACATTTCTGCTTCTTTGATTACATTTTGATACCTGCAGATCGCACTTTTAATTTATCATTTATTGGTTGGCCCGCAACTAACTGCAAACTTCAAGGACGGTGCACCTTAAGGAGGAGCGTTTCCAGTGCTTGTATTCTGGGGTTGGTTGTGGGCGGCCATTTTGTTATTGCAGAGTAGTAGGATTAGCTACGTTACATATTTGCCTCCATTTTATAAAACATTTATTATATTACCATTTATATATAAAACTGCATGCGGTATTTTGAAGAGCGATTTGTTAAGCCGTCTGCACGCCGAGGATCGTCGCCGACTGGATTGTGGTGATTCGAAAGGTCGTCCTTGACGTTTTTTTATTCAGATTTTTTCTGTTTTGTTGTTAAGTAGCATTGATTTGTTCTCGTTTGTAAACTATTGGGATGTGCAGGAAACCACCTGACCTAGAGCTGGAAGGTCTCTTCAAGAGACACTTCACTACGGTAGAATTCTTCCAGGGTACCATCATGAACCCTATTGACCTACAAAGGGTCAAGGTAAGGATGCTCTTCTCTCTATTCCGATTTGCGCGCAGAAGCGAGACTGTGATGATATGAGACTGTGTTCGATATTGATATTACGTGTCTTTTACGTATAATGAATTGATGACTGATTGTCTGGTCGATGGGTATTTGTTTTATGTTTTTTCTGTTCTACCTAATGATGCAAATCATTCTGAAAGCAAAACGAGAAACGAATACAAACACGTATTCATTGGTTTCGATGCATACTAAATAGAAAGTTAAATTCCACTTGTTGTAAATAACTAGGAACTTGATGCCTAGATCAAGGTAAGACCCGAGCTGAAAAAAAAGCGATAGTTTTGTTCAAGCCCAAAGACCAGGTGCAGAATGACTAACCTGGAGTCAGTGTACCGTTCTCTCTCTCTCACTCTCTGTCTCTTGTGTATCACTCCAGCCCCGTTACTATTTCAAACTATATCGGTGAAAGCGGGCCCGTCTCCTAACCCACATAGCTCTAGGTTGTAAACACTCTAACCTCCCCCCCGAATGACGAAGGGCCAAACTGTTGCGTGGTAAGTCGGCTCTTTTATTGGCGTTTATCGTGTCTGCCTCACTAGCGAAATACGTTTTGTTTCGTTTTCTCTTCTTTTTGATCGTTTGCGACGATGGGCGGCAGCGCCACCGCCTCCAGACCACGATAAGGGTATACTCTTAAGACTTAACTAATACTGCAAAGTTATTTTGAAGGCATGCCGTTGATTTGTTCAGTTTTGTTCCGTTTTCTCTGCCAGCCTCCAGACGTGTCTGTCGAAAGTGAAAGCCAAGACCAGTAGCGAGTTGCGTACTAAAGTCACCCCCTGACACACAATCGACACTCACACCGAACACGTCCACACACCGACACGAATCCAGTCTTGGTATTGACGCTTATTACACATCATCATCGACTCGATTACAAAGCCAAACCATCAGCATACGGATATACTTGACCTTGTTTCGAATGCAACCCGGGTTACCGACGTGACCGAAATAGAAACAAGCGAAAGGTTCTAAAAGTCAGCCCGTCACCCCGCGATAACGATCGAATGATTGCGATTCTGTTTATAGCCGAGCGCTGGCTCGCCTCAAAGCGAATTAATTCGGCGCTCTTCACGGCTAGGCGAAGCCTAAAAATACCTCTCGAATGACTTGAAATAATTCGCAATTCGAAATTCGAAGTTCCCCACAAAAGAAATAGATCAGCGCCGCTCGCGAGTGTTGCCAATTGAATTTTAGAACTTTTCACGCGTTACACGACTCGTCGTTAAGTCGACTTATCTTTGGAAAGGAGGCTAGGTATATCTATATCAATTTTCAATTTAATATCTGCACCACTTCCACTCGTATCTTGCAATAACTTAGCGCAAAGTGAGCAATTTAATTCCGCATCCGTTTTTTGTCGATCTGCGTCGATCGATTTTTGCGACATGCGTATTCCCTAGACTTGCATGATGAGCGATTGCTGAACGTAATGCGTAGCTGTTACGATTTTATTCGATTTTTACTGATGTACTTAGAATTTTGCATTTTTGCAGTAGAGTTTCGCATTTCTAGGCCATCCAATGACTAAAAATATCGTTCGATCAAGCGAGAATTTAATCATCTTAAGATGAATGCCTGCAGTATTGATATTATCATGATCCGCACCGCGCGCTCGCGAGATATTAAATTTCCGTTCGACTTTGATACAAACAAGCGGCGATGATATTAATATGGAAGGCGTCATTGCTCAAACGATTCCGCGATGAATTATTGATGGTGCGCCGCTCTGACCGATCGAATATATTTTGTGTGCGTCGTGCGCGGCGCAATTAATTAGGAGCATCGCTTCTAATTAAAATTATTAATCGGCCTCGAGCGGCGCACGCTTGTTTTATGGTCGTCGGCTCGGTGGTCTAATGATTAATTTCCTCTTTCCGGCATGCGCCGCCTCCGATAGGTACACGAAGCCGATGCGTGCCTAGTATTAGCCAACAAATACTGCCAGGATCCTGATGCCGAGGACGCCGCCAACATTATGCGCGTTATTTCAATCAAGAATTATAGCGACGACATTCGGG